>CCAG010004031.1:0-12757 GCA_001077435.1 Glossina morsitans morsitans | reverse complement strand
TTTTTTTTTTTTTTTTTTTTTTTTTTTTTTTTTTTTTTTTCTCCTTTTGTTTCTGTTGTTTATTGTGGTAAGACCATTACCATTCTATTGATAGTTGAAATTTAATAAAGTGTTTATATAGTCACTGTTTGCTTGTGCGTTTGTGACGTTTTTGTGCCGGTATGTTTTCATTAGTTTTTGTTCATGTCTGTTATTATCGGTTTTTGTTAGTTTGATTGCTATTGTTGCCGTTGTCGTGGTTATTGCCGGAGTGCTGTTGCACTCCAAATGCAATTATTATGTCAGATTAGTGGGTTAGATTAGAATGACGTTAAATAATTGAGTAAATATGCAAACACACCACATACTCACTTGAGCCGCACGCCATATCTTGATTAGAAAGATATCGAAAAACTTTATATAAAACAATATAACTGGCAAATGAAGAATGAGTCTGTAGTAAAGCGGCACAAAATTTCTTGAAACCCTTACGTATTCATAGTAACGGTGCATTAACGGCACTGCATTAAATTACTTACGCATATTAAATAGCAACAACTTTCTTTTATAGATTGCACGCAGCAGCTCTTTAAACTTCATTTGAAAATCATTACGTAATTGCAGATGGAAAGAATTTTCTCCACTCAAATACTATCCTTTACTTACCCAATAGCATTTGATATTCTAGTCAGAATAATGCGTCATACGCAGTAATAAAGAAGTGATTTGCTAAAGAAATGCATAAAATAAAAATATATTTTGCGATTTGATTGCTCTTTTCTTACTTTCATCTGTAAAATGATTTCTGAGAACTTCTGTTGATCATTTGTGATGCTGCTCATGTTCATTTTACTTTTTCAATTACCATATTTGCAAATTTTCAATCAAAACAGTACCGATCTCCTCTCCTTCAAGCACTACAATAAAAAATCTCTGTCTTCACTTTGACTGGGCTTTCTGTAGGAATTTTTATAAAAGGAATTAAAATTGTTATTGTGAATATATGAATAAGTGTCCCAGGATTATTATTAAGACCGAGGTGGTATTGTAAAGGGAGTTCGTTGTTCAATGTATTGTCGAAAACATCCATTACTACTCTCATCTTGAATTAGGTGCGGAACGGACAACTGGTGTTTTGAGACTGTCCACTAAAGATTGAAGAAGGCACATTGGCTTACCCCCATAAGGATGGAAAGAGCATTCGAACAGACAATAACTCATCCATTGAAACCCGTATTAACGGAAGAAGTGAAGTCCGGTAGTAACAGCTAATCTGGCAGCATATTCGAGATTAGAACTGCAAACATTTTCGGAGTTTTATTATATACGGGAAAAGTTCTTTACACTGAGTACTCGTGCAATAATGATTTTTAGCACATTGCATCCGTTCTTCGTGTCAGTTTCGTCAAAGAGCTGGGAAGCTCCGCAAGTGCCCAAGTCGTTGCAGACCGATAGCTTTCGAATATTTGTTGCTCCCTTTCATAAAAGTTACTTGTCTAAATGACTAAAGTTCTGCTGGCGATGGCCGCAGAGAATCTTTCGAGATTAATGTCTGCGCCTGCCGAAGACCCAGATGAGTAATATGCGAGGGATAAGTTGTACCCCTCAGTTTGGAAGACGATTCTGTATCGCTTAGAAGCCCTATAAGAAATATGAAACACTCTCTGGGCAGCGCACGGCCCATCTAACAACTCTAATTATTTAGCGCCTCCACGCTATTCAGTTTCGCGCTAACCACAGTCACCATTATACTCTTCCTAAGGCCGCACTCAGTAGCAAGAAACCCCATGGCTCCCACCCCCGACTTTCCGTACGGGTTCAGAAACAGGTATGCACGCGTTGGGCACGCGATTGACCCTTGACCCTTGACCCCCACACTTCGAACAATGATGCTTTTGGGCTGTCCGCAACGTGTCACGGTCAATCTTGCATACGGGGTATCCATGCATCTTATGCTGCCGTCCAACTTTTTTCCTAATGATGTTAAGAGATGTATCAGGGTAGCAACGCAAAGCACACAATCACACAGCTAGTTTCCTGGCGCACTCAATAACACACAGACTTCAAAGGAATCTTGAGCCCCCTTAGTAGGTGATTGCCCAGTAAAAAGAAGTATTTAAGCAGACGGCTTCTGACACTCTCAATGATTTCTCCGTAGTGGGTGCCCGTCGCCAAGATAATGGTGACTAAAATACAGTGTCAAATATTTTCGCCAACATATTATGCAGAACATTTGAACTATTCACTTAAACTTACGGAGTAAAAGTTCACCGCGTGCATTTGCAAATAGCAGCAGTATTGCGATAAGAAATAAAAAGTTTTAGTGCGATGGCGTTTATTGCGCCACAACTATAATCAATAAATTGTTCTCCTTTTCTTTCAATTTTACTTTTTCACAACTACCTTTATTTCAGTATAGTCTTTAACTTACTCACACAGAGCATTAAATCAATTTTCACTCTAAGGTTGCGTTAATCTTTTATTCTCATTTACACGTGTCCTCATTTATCTTTCCCGAAACTTTTATCTTCTTGAATTTTCTGGGATGTTTTCCGTTTAATTTTCCTTTTATGTCGTTTTTATGTTTTAAATAATACGCCCTTTATTGCTGTAGGTTTGAATGGAAAAGTTTTGAAAGTCCATTTCGATATAATTTTATGTTTCTACATCTACCTCCAAAGGATGGAGGTATATTCATTTCGTAAAAACATTTGCACCATCCACAAAGAAGTCTTAAAGAAGTTCTGCTAAGCTCGTGTACCAAGTTCTTTCGATCCAGACATCGATATGTCTATGCCTTAATTATTGAGATCTTCAAATTTGGCAAAAGTATTGAAAGTTCTGGGAAGCGGGATGATACTGAAAATCAGTTTAAAGAACGCTCCTATAGTGAAATATAAATTATGAACACGTCTAGGTTTTCGGCTTTTTGTGCATTACGCGTAGATTGTAACGTATACAGTGATAAATATTTGCGTAATATTTCAT
Source organism: Glossina morsitans morsitans (assembly GCA_001077435.1). NCBI lineage: Eukaryota > Metazoa > Arthropoda > Insecta > Diptera > Glossinidae > Glossina > Glossina morsitans. The sequence continues at coordinate 9,790 of CCAG010004031.1, read as the reverse complement.
GGGTAATCCTGCAACGCCAACGCGGTTAATATTACAGAGTACGGAGATTTAGTTTTGTCAGAATATAGAAAATTAAGCTACAGGTTAATTGGATTTTTTTTCACATGTAACTATTTTATTTGGCCAGTCAGAAGGAATAAGATCTTTTAATAAAAAATATGAAGAATACAATTTTTTAAATCATTTCTAATATCGTAGTGTATTACACTTGACACACTCTGAGAAAAAAAATATTATTATTATTATTATCATCATAACTATTAGGGAGACCAAATATTCTAATAACTTATTTAGGCCAAAAAAATAGATTCCACGACTAAAGTGAGTGAGCCAGTAACATTATCGATTGTATCTTTTAAAATAGATAGACCAAAAGGTTTTATAAAATATAAAAACGAATGTTGCCATGTTCTCCAGACTCTTTCAAGGTATTCATAAGATTAGACTAGAATTTCGGAAAAAGAAAAGCAAAAGAAAAAAAATGTTGTTCATAATTGCGCCCAAAATAATTTATTTGCAATGAAGTTGTTGTTTGACGTACCACAGATACCATATGTTCCGGATTTAAAAAAGATGTTCCGGATTTAGAAAAGAAAAAAAAAAACAAAGTATTACATGCTACCACCGTTGAAATGGTTAGGTAGAAGTATACGCTCGTACTGTAAGGTACGAACTAGGCTAAAGGAAATAAGTTTCTTCCGTATTTTAAAGTCACATGTGTGCTATTGAAGCCCTAAGGATGATGATCGCAGTTTGTCAAAACTATGCACAAATTAAGTGCAAGCGTCATTAGACTGGGGCTACTCTTTACTGTCTTCTGGTTCCTTCCTTTTTTCTGAACGTCGTCGAAAATACAGTTTTTATACTTTGAGCGATTGGTCAAAAAGAAAAATATTTACGGAACATTTGACTCTTCGAAAGCTCTGTTTACACTTTTGTCCGCACAAATTGATGGATAATCAAAAATTGGGCAGAGAAAGTCAATCTTGTACATGATTTTTTTAACGAAAATCTTTCGAAAAATTTCCTTTGCCGATAAAAAGAAAGCATTGCATCATAACGAAGAATGAGGTCAACCAACAGCCCGGTACCAATGCAAAAATATCTTTCCTTTTCTTCACTTCTACACTTCCAAAGCTTGTATTTTTCTAACTAAGGCGGTCGTCAATTGATGACTGGCCACTGGACTGTGCTACTTCAAAGAAATCCCATTTATTTTTGGATAGCCAGTTTATAATAAGAAATTGTCACCTACAAACAATGGATCGCATTTCAGAAGCACAAGCAAATTGCCATGAATCACATCAAGTAATCATTCTTCTTGTCCTTTCGTAATATTAAATAATTGAACGTAACTGCCAATAGGTATCAAATTAATTGTTTAAAGCGGCTTCATTAAAAACCGTTGCACTTAAATTTAGTTTAATCTCTAATTAGAATTTCTGAGATTTAAGCATGAGTTCTTTAGTTGTGCAGTTCGGGATCTACTATTTTCCATGAAAAATGTTATAACCTTAAGCGATAATTTATTCAACTTTCATGAGCACATTAGCTTGTCCTGTGTACAAAGCCGCGCACAGTTATATAGAAAAGCAAAAGAAAGGAATTAACACATAATTCAATGTATTTTTTTTTTCCTGCAATGCAGAAATAAAAAAAAGCTAAGGCTACTAAATTCAACAAACTACCCTACGCTATGAAAAAGGTTTCATTCTACTATACAACTCCAATATGTTTAGGCCATGTAAAGCGGGGAATGTACATACATATGTATAAATGGGCAAAACATTTCACAGTAATGACGTCTTAATATAAAACATTACCTTCCTGGTTGAAATGACTGAAATAATTTTCACTGGATACAGATAGGATTCGAAAATGTTGAGCCACCTAGTTTTTGCGGATTTTGTAAATATGAAAAACTGACGGCGAGACTTCTGCTCGGCACCGGCGTAGAGGGTTCATATTCTGGAAACGTCGGTAATCTCGTACAATGCATAAAGCGAGAATGGAAAAGATTTAGTGGATGATGATGATGATGAAGATAAACTAATAAAAAATCTCATAACTTATGATAACAAACATCCTGATTTTATTTTTATATACATATATATGAAAAATTGCGAGCATTTTGCACACAAAAAGAACGAAACAAACGATCAAACGAATAATGCAAGCAAGTCAAGAAGGCCATAAAGCGGATTGCGATGAATTTTAGACACTCTTCTATAAACCAAGGCCTCTTTCTTTCTCTTTTTCTCTTCCTACTCTCTTCCTTTCTCTGTCTCTCTCTCTGTCTCCCTACGTCTCTCTCTCATTTTAGAAAATACCGCTCATATATTCTATTTCATGTGTAGGACGTTGCGATAAGTTTTAGTGAAGTTTTTGTTTATTCTCTCAAAAACGAAGACTTGAAGCTCAGCATTAATTAGAAAAGACTACACGCAGACCTAGCCGCAAAATTCCGATATTACTCATCAAGGTTTATGTGACGGTAAGCAGCATTTAGAATTGCAAACTAAATATATTCCCGTTTCGCAATGTGAAGCCAATAAAAATTTACATATACCAAGAGATGCATGTATACTCCACGTACATTTACACATGCATAAAAACAACTCTTATGCAATATTCATGCTAAAAAATTTGTAATAAACTCGAGATTCATATCCGGTTTCTTTTACTTTCCTGTGTTATGTGTTGAGTTTCGAGCAAGTGGAAAGTTTCGTATATGTGCACGGATTCAGAGAAAAACAACAATGGCAGTTAAGGCAGCAACAAGGAAAAAAAGGGAACGAAACAAAGAAGCAGATATTTTGTTGTTGTTATTTTTGTTTTTGTTGTTGCAGCAGTGTATAGAAATGCCATCATCAACATCATCATCGTCAACACACGCATACAAACACACACACACACACACACACACACGCATACAAACACACACACACACATACATACACAAGTAACAATAAACAACAATAACAACGGCAACATAAATAACCAATGTTTGCGGACAGTAGAACAAAATCTGACAACAACAATAGCAACTACAAGGACAACACGAAAACGAAATGAGCAACCAAGAGTAACAACAAATTTTTTTGTTTGTTGTGATACTCTTTATATTCAAAGTTGTATGAGAATACACGTGAATGTATGGTTGAGAATTCAAGTGTACATGTATGTGTACGTATGCAAGGAACGGATGCAAGTTGAAATGAGATGCCTGACCGCATGCAAAAGCCACTAGCAAGGCATACTGGCCTCAACTACAGGTCGCCGAGGATAACTTTGATTAATCTTGTGTCCACTACTCACTCTGGGATCATCAACAGAGCATCACCGTCATCATCATCAAAAGCAGCAGCAGATATAGCAACAACAATAAAAATACTTTCATAATCTGCCTTGGCACCTCTGGCAAATAACATTGTTTGGTTATGGTTTTGTGTTCACAACAATTGCATTGGAAGTGAAATAGGTGTAGAGAAGCGTAACTATATGGAGTAGAGAATATATATATAGATGCGTAGCAACAATGACAACAGTAACATGCTCTCCAAAGATTTAAGTTGACTTTTCTCACTTAACAAAAGTGGCTCTAGTTAGTAGGTCTTGTAGGAGGGCGGTGTTAAGCATATTCATATGCATGCACATATACAAATATACGTAAAGACTAACGTGTGTTACTCTATATTCAATTTGACAATGCGTGTTGGTGTTGTTATAATGCAGCAGGACACACATGAATGGAACGTGCTGTAGGTTTCTCTGTAAGACTTTTCAGTCTTTCTTTTTTACCTTTTTTTTATAAAATTTCATGCGGTTTTATGTTTTGTTTTACAATCAAACACTCTACGTAGGCTTGCTAAATTACATAATCAAACACAAACACATGGAAATGTTAATCAACATGTGCATGTTTTCTCACATAGTTTCCCATAAGTACGAGCACATATATTTATGTATATGAAGACTTTTATTTATATAAATACATACATACATGTGCTAGGTTGCATATAGTAAGTATCTATCCACGTATGTGTGCATCCGTGTAATTTATATTAGCGTTTAAATATGTGTAAAAGTGTGCATCTTATTTTAGCGTTTTTAGTGTTTATGCACGAATTCACATAATATGCCTTGTAAGGAGATGACACATGTGGATCCCTTATTAAGCGAAAACAAAAACTAAAATCATCATTGCTCTTATATGTGCACATTGGCCGGCGCATTGTTATTTAATGAATTTTCTTTGCACACCGTATCGAGAAAGGTGTTCCGATTTTAAAGGAAGTATTTCCTTCCTAGCAGATTATGACCACGCTCATACCTTAGGTACTGAATTCTTTCGATATTTGGTTTCACAAACTCGTACTTCTTTTATGTAACGCTACTTATATTACCAGCCATTTGGGGATACATTCCGCTCGTTAGTAAGACGAAGGGTTACATTGCAACGAGTTTACATATATCCTGTGATATGTCGAAACTATATGATTATGCACCTGTTGAAAAGGTTTTTAAAAAATGTTAAAAAAATTTGATTTTATTTTCGAGATTTTTCCATTGATTGATTTTTTTTTAAAAGATAAATATTTTGACTACAATTAAAAAAAGAAAAAGCTCCTATTGAAGACTTAAAATTTGATTTTTGTTTCAAAATTTGTATTACTGAGAGTGTGCTATAACCGTTCATAATATGAACTCAAAATTTGTGTTATATGCATAACAGCCTGTGAGACAGAGAGCTAATTCTACTCTTTATTATATATGGCCGGCCTAGATGTGCCCCTCATGTGAATTTTCGAGGCATGGTGAATCAAGAGCTGCTAGAGCTGAAACAGCAACGAGGCGAAAGAACAGACAGTGGAAGCCGAAGCCATAGCAAAAAAGAAGACTTGCTATTTTTCCAAGTGCAGGCTATAAACGAATTCACTAACGAATTCACTATATCTTGAACGAAAAAAAAAAGTTGTTGTCTTTTTATGTTCAATTTCCAAGAGTTTTAGCGCGACTTCTTCTAGATGTAGCTGTTTCTTTCGAATACTTCTGGTTTTTCTTCGCTTTAGCAAACTTAATACTTCAATTAATGGAAATTTGCTAAAATCAGCGGCAAAGGCAATGAGAAAATTGATTTGAAGCCAGCTTGGTTATGACACTGTCGACGTGTGGTCGTGTATTAAGGTGCCTAGGTTCACATAGATATTAGTTTAGTCTTTTAGATATTTATGGTAGCTTGCCATAAAAAAATAATTACGAGCAATAAGATAAATGATAATGTGATGTAATATATGAAAATACGAAATAAACTTACCTTTGAAATTTCGTGTAATAGGGAGAGTCGTTGTAAAAGTTTTCAGCAAAAATATAAAAAAAATATGATTAACCAGTGACTCTTTTTGTACATTTGAAGTCAACGAAAAAAATTCATTTAGAAACATTTATTACTGTAACGCAAGAGGGCCGCTGTTCGGGACAAATATCATCAATTCATCAATGGGCAAACCAAAGATGTGAATTGTTCGTACGTCAACATCTAATACAACGTTGACATGATGGTGGACAACATGTCAGCAACAGCGGTGATTTGTGCCTTATTGCAAACGGGAAATCTAGTCGAATTGGAAGTAATTGCCAATCCGTAAGATCATTACTATGCATATAATATTTTACATTTCTAACATAATAATGACTTTGCGCAACGCTACAGGTAGACGGATATAATTGACTTGAAATCTTGTGCTGGACAAGATTATAAATACTTCACAGATATAGAAACATTTAGATATCATCCGTATAATCCTTTCGCTGGTAGTCATGCTTTGCTGTATGTTTATGCTAAGGTGGCTTCCTTAATATATTATTTTCCGCCGAGCGCACATAGGCCGGCATATTTACTTGGGAATACTCATCGAAAAGAGATAAGGAGACGAACAGTACGTATTGTTTTTTATAAATTACTAATCAATAGCTATTCAAAGGGAAATTAATGAGACGATGTTTTTATTTTACCGTTTCATGTATAGCACACATTAATAACACTCAGAAGGCCTATTAAAGGGAGATTAAAGTTGACAGTAAGTCTTAATTTAGGAAAACGAACTTAGCAACGACCGAAAAAGTCGAGCTTCATTAATCAATGCGTGCAATTATCAATTAACTGGAAACCGCGATTAAAGCGAATTCCATTAACGCTAATGTGATTCTGTTAACAAACGATAAAGACGACATCTATTCTATCTATTGCAACGAGAGAGTCTACTGGCTGGTTAATTGGTTGCTGACTAAATGATGTTGTTATGCCAGAGTGAGTATCTACATCAAATGATTAAATGACAATCGTTTAAATAGTCAACCAACCAATCTAATCAAACGGCTTTAGCTGATTAAAACAATTGAAGTCTTTTTTTAGTATGAAACGCTCTTGATTTTCCTATAAATACCCACATATAGGCCTACATACACACACATACACACGCACACACATGCATGCAAACGCATGCAAACGCGCACACAACCATCTTAATTAATTTGACATGAAATCAGTCAACTGAATTAACGCATAGGCACAAACGATTTATCTCATTCATTCTCGAAGTTGGTACTGACAAAAAGCGGTGACGGTAAACAAATACTAACAAAAGGCCAAACCATGTGTGCGCGTTTATATATATATATATATTGACGCACACATATGTATGCATGTGTAAAATAGATTAATAATGTGTATGCTATCGTGAAAGCATTTGAATAAATTAAGAATTTTTATTGTTTACCCATAACATGCACGCGAAACTAGTGGCGAGCAAAGTTTGCAATTCGTTAATTTTTGGGAGTAAAAACGTATCCTATATACAGGTAGGGAATATTTATTACTACAACCAATCACGCACAAAAACCTCCAATCGTTGACCATACATAGCAACTTTTAAATCGTTTTTTTTTTTAGATTTTCATCTCTTTGCATGTATGTGTTAAAAAGCAAAACTATGGCACTTCTAGCGAAGCATACTTGGATAACTTTACACATTTTATCAGTCAACCGAAAAAAACATGTCTATGTAAAAATTACAACTCCCTCCAAGCTATCTATCACAAATATATCCCTGAACTTGTTGTCCCTTCTTAGCAAGTTGCTGACTGGTCTAGTTCTTCTTTTGTATAATAGTGAAAATTTAATACAATGAATTTCCATATGCGAATCGGTGCCGAAATGAAACGATATCAAGCCGGTTTTGTAGAGATGGATGATTGGCGATGAGAAAAAAATTTGTTCAAAATGTATGAAGGCCTAAAAATGGTGGTAAATTTCAAGGTGACTGCACGCAAGTTCATGATTTGTATTTGAAAGAATATTATGCATCATAAACTGCTTTAATCTGGCCCTTTGCTAGTGCCAACAGTTAATGCGATTCAATCAATTGAACTGAAATGTTCAGAATTACAAGTCCAACAGGAAAGACGTCGTTTCCCATCATAGCTATGCCTGACTATACGAATTTTCAATTGCTCGGAACAAATATAGTGTCCACGGCTTGAAAGTTTTGATGTGTCCAATGTATGAGCCAAACATTGTCCGTAAGAAGTAATTAGTGGCTACAAACATACATTCTCCCTCCTTGACAGAAGATAAAAAGGACCGCCAATAAACTTAGCGCAACCAACAGACCAATGCAGTTGTAGCATGTTATAATTGGTCATTGATCAGTGGTCAGAAAGCTAGCCTAACAAGTGGGCAATTTTTGGTTTTTAATGATGCAATTATGTCAAAGATACGTCCTCAAAAATTATATTGTGCTCAAAATCGTCATCTTCCATAATAGGATGTAAGACCGATATACTAACACGCAGGCATCATTCGTCTTCGATTCTTCAGTCAATAAGAGAGCGGTAGTCTGATGGTCTGCTTCTAACACTTTCATAATGAAGCGAAACATAATTATAATACGCCTCGGATCGTATGAGCGATAATAAATACTTTTTGGGTTTTCAATAATGTATGAAAGAGATTTTATTAACACTTTCATAATAAAGCGAAATATAATTATAATACGCCTCGGATCGTATGAGCGATAATAAATACTTTTCGGGTTTTCAATAATGTATGAAAGAGATTTTATTAACGTAACACTTTTGAATTTAAACTTTGTGTGTAGTTGCGTTTTTTTTCTTTTTTCGGAAACTTCACAATAGTATTTCTCCTCTGCTGGGTTAGTGTAGTTGCAGCAACAATTTAATTAACATTTATTTCCTTTCTAAAGAGCGAAATGGCTGCTTTATATCGCCAACTTACAAAGCAAGTGTGCGTAGATTGCTTATTTTCGTGTGATATTTTAATTTATTGCGTTACCTCTCTGTTAGCTTTTTTATGATTACATTGATTCGCAAGTGTTTAAATTAATGTATATATATATATATATATATATATATATATATATATATTATTCTTCCTGTTCTATCCGTTTTGCGCGTTCGAGCTTTACCCCTTCAAAACTTTCTGATTTTCTCGACCGTGCTTAATCATTTACTAAGTTGCAATGGCGGAAAAAGCCACAAACATTTTTCAATACCATTTTGAAACGCTAACAACAAACATAGCTACTTGTTTACGAATGCTTTGGTAAACAACAAATTAAAAACTATACTCAATATATGTCGAAAATTACTGTGAAATGTAATAAAATTTATTTTTATTTCAGCTCACTATAGTTTTGTATGAGAGAGCGTTTAAATAGCTTCGCCACAGCGTGCATTTGCGTACATACATATCTAACATAAAATTCATTAAATTCGTGTTTTGTAGCGGTAGCAACGCAGTGGCATAATATACGTGCATTAAAACTTTCGATTTTATATGGTAAGCGCATATGAAGCCGAACGCAACCACATAATAAAAATTTAAATGTTATAAATTAAATATTTACCCTTATATGTGCATTAGATGTATGTACATATAAATATATATATGTATGAGTTTAACTATTGCATTACGGTGGTCTTGCAATTAGTTTCACGTTTTTCTGCAATTATTTGGTTTTTTCTTTTGGTTTTTTTTTTTGTTTTTTTTTTTGTTTTTAATTTGTATGAAAATCAACGTTAGTGTAAAACAAAATATTAACGCTATCAAACAAGTTAACAAATTTAATTTTAACATGTACCTTTTTCCGCAATATTTTGTACAAACACAAGTGCGCATAAATGATAGGATTCAGTTTATCTCTCAACGTTTTCGGTACCCGCATCAGAAACCATGATTAACGAAATTTTAATTCGTTTCGGCTGCCTGTGTGTGTGGGTGTCTGTTCACCTGGTCGGTTTATTTTATTGCAAAATTGTACATGATGTGCATCAATATTATATAAATAAAACACGACTAATAGCCTGAGTAACTAACTAATCGTTACTGTACATAGCGTATTTTTATTTTTTCAATTATATCAATTTTCTTTTTTTACTAAAAATGTAAGTAATCTTATGCTATGAATTTATTATTAACAAACATTTGTGATCCCCAATCCATGTGTTCACCATACTTGCATCTACAATCCGTGAGCTTTGTTGAATGAATGACAACTTTAAGTAAATAAAGAAAAAAATAATTGATGAAAATTTTCAAATAAATTTGTAAAGAGCGAAAAACCATTTCTGTTTCACACACAAGATATAACAAGGAAAGACTAGAGCCGATAGCCTGTGTTGCTAGTGCTCAATATCTTTTTTTTAGTCTAAGAATTTATTTCTATTAGTCGTAAAATTTAATTAATAATAATAATAACAAGGAAAGAAA
>CCAG010004028.1:0-30410 GCA_001077435.1 Glossina morsitans morsitans | reverse complement strand
ATATATATATATGCGTACATATTTACATACATATATATATATATATATATATATATGTATATATGTAAATAGATATTATACATAAAATAAAATGAAAAGACTGACTTTACTTATTGCTTGTTTTAGTCTTATAAGCAGCGTAGTTTCTTTTTTCAATTTTCAGTAGCCATTCGGTATTAAAACATAACGTTACGGGTTTCAGTGGAAAACAAAAAAAAAAAACAATAGAAAAATAAAAATAATAATAACAACGCAACTACTTACAATATTTTTGAAAGAATTTTTGAAATTTAACCGAACCAATAATAAGTGTTTTGCTCTTCGTCTTTATTTATATTCACTTGAATTATCTCAAGGCGTTCTTATGGCTGATGGAGTTTTGAAGAGTTTCATTCGTGACTTTTTTGCGGTTGGTTTTCTAATAATTTTTTTCAATTTTTTTTTTTTTTTTTTTTTTCTTAGGCAGAGAATTTTGTGTTTTTGTTTTCTATTTCAAAAAATTTCAATGTGAAGTTTTTCCTTTTCGGGAGTTGCCGAGTTATGAAAATTGAAAAATTTTCATATAATTTATTTATATAAATAAAGTAATAATAAAAAGGATATGTATACATGTGTATGTGTAAAACAAAATGGCGCCGTTTGTAATGAATTTTCTTTTTTTTAAAAAGATTTTATTTTTACTTTGAGATCGATAATTATGCATAAATTAGATAGTTTTACTTACCGAATGTGTATGAGAAGCACTCATACGCACCGTTGGCGTAGAAATCTTTTTTTTTTTTTTTTGTAAATTTTTATTATAAACAAGCCTTGGCGTTGTTGGAGGAGACGCCTGACTAAAGGTATTTTCGAGTTTTATGAGAACATATAGAAGCGAGATTGTCTCGCATAAGATACTCATCATTATGCTAGGGTCAAGTAGTATATGGAGTATGGTAAGGTAAAAAAGAAAAACGAAAGAAAATTCATATTCGAATTGGATTCGATTTTTTTCATCAAGTTTGTTTGAATTATGATCACACACCATACAAACATGCATAATATTCGATATATGTTTTTTCAAAAAAGTACAGGGAATGGAAAAAACCCGATCTTGTTATATTAACTTTTTTTTTTTAATACATGGAAAAACTCCATGTTTGCTTGTTGTTGTTGTGCCAAACAATCAAGCAGAGCACGATTCCGATTCTCAAAAGGGATTGCAAATGAAAAAACCTCGAAAACGGTGAGAAAAGCCTTTGCTTGTATCAAAGGAAACGCACCTATTTATGGTGAAGAACATGTTGGGAGATGTTCGAAATGATTGAACTTTAAGAACTAATCTCAATCAGAATAATTCAAGTATTTTCAAAGTCGAGCATTTACAAACATCTACCACATACCTCGGATAGTATATGTACTCTGTACTCTACCTGTATTCCTTTCAAACCAGCGGCCTGCCTACTTAGACGATACCAATGGTCGCCTTTTTTCTTTTTCCTTTAAATACAGTTTACTTACCCCGTTGCTGCGTCCTTTGGAGTCTTTAGCTCGGCAGTCTTTCTATTCACTTTTCTAAGGGTTGTTGATGACAATTTTGAAAAAATATGTCTGAACCCATCGGCAATCTTCCATCTTTCTATTCACTTTTGTACTGTATGACTATTTTGACAAAATTATGTCTAAACTTGAGATGTAATTAAATCCGTTCAGTGACTCATGGAAACTCTGAAAACCCATCGGGAAATACCGTTCTCGCATATATATGAAATAATTGTTTTTATAGATTTTTTTTTATACAAATTTTCGGTTGTTGACGAACTTGAGCGTTCACAACCTTGACATTGAATATTGTTATGAAAGCTTATTACGTTTAATAAGCTAACAAAATATGAGGCCGAAGCATTTCGTTTCAAATATATTGAGTTTAATAATAGAAGCGCTCTTGTCTTGTTGCGTATGGATTACGTGTAATTGAATGAATATCGAGTGAGTAGTGTACGAACTTTAACTCGCTCAACGCTTTTTAAAGTGCGTAGTATAAAATCTTCCTCTTCCTCTGCTCCTTCTTCTTCTTCTTATTCTTCTTCTTCTTCTTCTGTGAGTCAGCAAATCAACAAAAGTGTTTTACCGAGTTGTGTGTCGAATGGTTTAGTTGGTGGTAAGAATATTTCACACTCTTTAGGATGATCCGGATCTCCACTGCGGTTCTATCGTAAATTGTACAACAGTCTCTTGGTAAATATTTCATGTAGTCAAAGTAGTAGAAGTTTGTGCAGTAATAATAGAAGTGTTGGAAAGTTATTATTGAGAGAACATCAAAAAATTCTCAATCAAAAAAAAGAAAAAGATGCAAACGTCCGTAACCCATATCTAGGAATGTTTTGCTTGATCCTAAAAACGAGGCTTCGGCCTTTTTTAGTAAACTATCATTCTATGTCGACAATTGATTTATGTAAGATTTAAATAAATCATGTCCTTGCTAATAAGTGGGGAGCTTTCCATTTATCTTTTGCATATTATAAGTTCTAGGCGACTTAAGCGTAGCTAATGGAAATTGTGAATTTCCAAAACAAGTTCAGCAACAGACAATTGCCTGAGTTGAATAAAGCAAACAAATTCAAAGCATGTTACTGCGCTTTTAAAGAAAATACTTTCTTGGGGAAAGTGTACAGGTGTTCAATGATATTTATAGCGAGAATACTTTTTTAATTCATTTACTGCCTGTTGGGAAAATTGTCAAAACATCGATTTAAATACAACGCACTGTACGGCATTACAGCACTTTAAACGACCAAAAGCTTAAAAATATTTATGAGAACCAATTTTTAACGTTAAACTGTTTAAAGTTCATTACTTCAGTCATCATCATGGACTTAAAAGACCAGAGGAGGACTACTATTCGCAAATGTACCCAAAATGATGGGAAAGTTCACCTTTTCTAAAAAACATTTGCAACATAATTTTTACCAAAAAACAAACTCAACTCAAAGCTTTTTCCCTCGGGTTCTCGATTCGTCGAGCATTGGTGAATCTTTCCCGGATTCTTGCTATTCGAACTACTAGCTGCCATCATCATGCATGTTTTTTTTCATTGCCGTTGTGGGCCTACTTTTGAGCCTACATATGTTACCCAGGGCTTTGCCACTCAGTCATGAATTTGATTTTTAATAACGCGATTTTGGGCACAAATGCCTGGGATATGTCGCCTTACATTTTTCTATGTAAAATTTCGTCAAATTGTTTTGATTCTTGCGACGTTTAAGTTCAACACGAAATATGTGGGCAAGTGCCAGAAATAGGGCGGAGAAAAAACGGGCTTAAATCAATTCAGAAAATGATTTTAATCCGATTAATTTGTCCGCACTCCTTCTTAGTATTGCACGCATACACGCGCACAAACAGGCATGTAAAACAAGAAACGAACAGACAAACAAACAAACAGGTAGTTGTAAACACCCGTTACGCTATTTTATCAGAAAACTATTCAGGCCTAAGCTACGCTAAGTTAAGCTTAGCTTTGCTCTGGTGTTTTGGTAGATTTTGTCAAACATTGATCGATTTTGTTAAACAGTATCGTTGAACTAACTAAAGGTGGCCACTACTATTTGCTGGGATTAAACTCGCGCTGAATTTTGTCATACGTCTGGACATGGCGAAGTTTTTTTACATGCGATAATTCTTCGGGTTCAAGAGTATTTACTGAGGCACTGATAAGCGTAACGGTTTTGCGGCATAAGTTCATGGTTCTATTCGATCTTATTGAAATCTTTACTCAAATTGGATTAAAGGCACTCTTGGTGGTGGCAGTTGTTCGGCTTCGGCACATTTGCGAATTGAAACCGTGGTTCAGAATAAATGAGATATCCCTCGAGGGACCGACGTTGGCGATTGTCCATGTCTATACATTGCATAGTGGCACTAATTTTAGTTCCACCACAAACTTTGTGGCACGTAGGAAAAAGTAAACGTCGCCCACATCCGTGGAGTCGATTACAAGCAACGGTCAACTTGACTGTGCGTAGTGGCACTAATTTTAGCTCCAGCACAAACTTTGCGGTACGTAGTAAAAAGTAAATGTCGTCCACATCCGTAGAGTCGATTACAAGCAACAAGAGAAAAAAAACGGTCAGCTTGACTGTGCATCGTGGCACTAATTTTAGTTCCAGCACAAAGTTTGTGGCACGTAGGAAAAAGTAAATGTCGTCCACATCCGTAGGGTTGATAGCAAACAAAAAGAGGAAGAAAAACGATCAGCCTGATTCCGCAAAGCGTTCCATTTAGTGTGACGTACGCATCAGTACGATGTTTGTGAAAACACGGCCTGATTACGCTGCAAGTCTAAACACTACACCAGGCCGACAGGACCTCTTCGTGACGGAAGCGTGTGTTCGACTATTTCCCTCTCTTGGGCTTGCATGCGACATATTTTAATTTATTTACGTAGCAGAGAGAAGAAAATTAACCCCATCACTTATTATAATAATTTTTTTTAAAGAATTCTTAATCCCGTTCATGGATTTCCGGCACACAATCAACAGATGCCCATACAATGTATTTCATAATTACCTTGCTTCGAATGTTGGTTGATACCTTGAAAATGGCTTTTATTTTAAAAACTGACATTTTTTGTTGTGAGACCCTATATGCCTTCTATATGGGTGCGCAAAACCAACAGATTATGGCTTGTCATGTGTGTGTAGGTTTATTATTAACCGGAAGACTTAAAGAAAATTTCGCAATTTTTTGTCAATTTGCATTTCCATAGCATTATTAACTGTTTGTTATTACTATCGGAAATCTGCATATATTGCTTTTGCATTTCATTATGTTCTGGTTAATCCTCATGTTCTTCTTTTTTTATGTTTATTGCGTATGTATATAAATCTTAAGCTTACAGATAATACGTTTTTTGCAGATTTCACTTAAATGCGTATTGAATTCGTCTTAAGCTCTTGAAATATTTCAAGGCAAATGAAACCCTTACATGTATGTATGCGCATAGACTACTCTGCATACATACAGCGACAGCTATAGCCAATGCTCAATTGTCGTACTAATGTTATTAGTATTTGATTTATGATGAGAATGATTTTTGCTTTTTTGTTTTATATTTAAGTTTTCATTCAAAAGACACATAAACGTATTATGGATTTTTCCGGATTTCTTTTAATTATTGGTATCGCGATAATATTATTGAGATCGAAAAAATTTTATACATGGATTTCGTTAAGATTAAAATTAAATAAACAGAAGAAGGTTTGATCGTCTGCATCGATTTAACTTAATTTGCTTTATTTGTTGTTATTTGTTTGTAGGTAAAATATAATGCCAAAGATCATGATCCTGAGTCGGCACGAATTGATGGCAACGGTCGTTGTTATCCGAATTGTGATTCGACGGTTTGGCTTCGTTCTTGCCGAGAGGAGATTATTGAACCGATTGAGGGTCATGTTATAGGAAAAATACCCGATTGGTTAAAGGGCAGTTTGTTGCGTAACGGTCCCGGTAATTGGAAAGTCGGCGATATGAGTTTTCAACATTTATTTGACTGTTCGGCTTTAGTCCATCGTTTTGCTATTAAAAATGGTCATGTTACTTATCAAAATCGTTTTGTACAAACGAATACATTGAAAAAGAATTTAGCTGCTCAGCGTATTGTGGTAACAGAATTCGGTACATCCTCAGTGCCAGATCCTTGTCACTCTATATTTGAGAAGTATAAGCAAAATGTTGATCCACATAACCGATTAAATGTTTTATTGAAAATTTTTAAAATTTTAGAGTCGGAGCAATATTTCGAGCTGACAGCGGTTCGGATAACACGTTGATCTCTATATATCCCTTTGGCGATGAATTTTACACATTCACAGAAGCTCCCTTTATACATAGGTAGGCACTATACTAAAAGAGTGGAAATGAAATTAAAGGCTTGAAGGCCTGAAGCTAATTAGTTTTCTTTGATATTTATGTAGAATTAATCCGCGAACTTTGGCTACCGAGGATCGTGTATGTATAAGCGATTACGCAGGGGTTGTTAATCACACTTCGCATCCCCATATCATGCCCAATGGAACCGTTTATAATTTGGGCATGGGTTCAACGAAATCTGGGCCGGTTTATAATGTTATTTGTTTTCCTCGTGGTGATAGTATGTTCGAAGAAGCTCATGTAGTAGCTACCATACCTTGTCGTTGGAAATTAAATCCTTCTTATATGCATACGTTTGGTATAACTGAAAACTATTTCATTATTGTTGAACAACCTTTAACGGTATCTGTGATGGAATATCTTAAGGCGCATTTTTGTAATCACAATTTATCGGCCTGTTTAAAATGGTTCGATAACAAACCGGTCTTATTTCATGTAATAGATCGCAATACCGGTCAACTAAGATATACGTTTCATTCCGAGACCTTTTTCTATTTGCACATCATCAACCAGTACGAGCAAGATGATCATATCGTTATCGATATTTGCTGTTATAAAGATCCAGAAATGATAAATTGCATGTACTTGGAATCAATGACGAATATGCAATCGAATCCAAATTATGCCGCCTTATTTCGTAGTAGACCTCTTCGATTTGTTTTGCCTCTAACCAATAGTAGTGTAAGCTTAGCATCGCGTACCAGTAGTAGTAAGCAAAAATCAAGTAATCGCCAGAGATTAATAAGATCAATAACATTAATGAATATTACAAATCGCCTGCAACAGCCAAGAATCAAGCAGTCCGAGTCTCAGTACGCGGACATAGCGTTCTTGACTACGAATAAAAAATTGAATTATTCCCTAACAAACAGTGATGAGGCGGAAGAAGTGACCGACTATAATGTAAACTCTCCCATGAATATGGTGGGTTTGAAAAAAAGTCGAGCGCAAGCTTTTCAATTAAGTGACGGACGAGTTCTTGTTAAACCCGAACTATTATGTGAAATGGGTTGTGAAACTCCTCGCATACATTACGAAAATTATCTCGGTAAGAAGCAGAATAAAGTGAGGCAAAGAGAAGATTTTGTTTTGAAATATATTTTATATTAGGAAAACCCTATCGTTATTTTTATGCCATATCGTCCGATGTGGATGCTGAAAATCCGGGAACAGTAAGTACATTAAAAAATCATTTAAACTAAAAAAAGTTTTGTTTATAAAATGAATTTCCATAGCTTATAAAGGTCGATGTCCTTAATAAAACGTGCAAGCAGTGGTGTGAAGCGGATTGTTATCCTAGTGAACCGATATTTGTACCTGCGCCTAATAAGTCCGGTGAAATCCGAAAAGAAGATGATGGTGTGGTTTTAGCTTCGATGGTCTGGGGCGGGTTCAACGAGAACAAAGTAGGTTTGTTAGTATTGTGTGCCCGAACCTGGACTGAAATAGGCCGTTGCGTCTTTCATACGTCCGGTCCGGTACCGAAATGTTTGCATGGTTGGTTTGCCCGCGATATAGTGTAAAAAAAAAAAAAAAAATTTGCCTTACTTTCGCTTATTTCATTGTATATATATATATATTTTTTTTTAATTCTAAAATTATCGTTAAAATTAATTGTAATTAAAATTCTGTAATTTAAAATTTCATATTAATAATATTATAAATAAATTCTTCCCATTTCTTTTGGAATGTACGATTGCTTTTACGTCTTTCCTCGGACGTGAGTATCGAGTATCTGTTAAGATTTATGTTAAAAAATTTTATATATATGAAAATTAATTAAAAATCACTTCACTCACTTTAATGAATTTAAAGCTAATTGTTTTAAAAATCTTAAATCCGCCTCGGCCGGTGCAAAAGCCATAAATGCATAATAGAAATCATAACTTAAGCCTTTGGCATTCCAAGCTCCCGGATCATCGGCCGATATGATAATTGGAAAGTTTTCCGCGATTAAAAATGAAGCGGGATGATTACGTAAATCCCATATGAAACCTAAAACTTGATTCGATATCGGATTAACTTCAATGGCGATATTGCGCTTTCGAATTGTCGACCATAGCTGCGGATGCTTAGGTAAAGCAAAACCATGACCGATACGTTTTGTATTCAAAAGTAAAGCATCCATAATATTCCAGTCCGTTTTCCCATACCAATCTATCAATATATATTATCCTTGATTTTATAAAAAAAACTATTTCCGATAGTTCTTTTTTCACTTACTAGTCTCTCCAGCATGAAAGAAAAAATTAGCTGTTGATGGTAGATCGGTAAGTTCGTTGGCAAACTTATGCAAGGGATCACCCATATCTTCTTGGCCAATCAGATCGAAACCAATTATGAAATTCGGTTTAGCATGACTGCAATTTGTAACAAAAAATGGTACTTGAACGCACTTTAACTAAATTGATTTCAAAAATATTTTCTAACTTCTAAGCTAAGCTTCTTTATCCGTCTGTCCGTCTGATGTCTATTCATGTATTCTTGTGCTAAAGATACACAAAATGTCACAATTTGCGAAATATTTTGATGAAATTTGCTATATTGACGTGCTCTGGCCCAATGATCAAGCCTATAGAATCGAATCACTTTTTCGAGGACTCTCCACATAGTCATTATATGAAAAAAATTTCATTTTTCAAAATTCTTTCTAATTTCTTTGCTACATTTACGCGGCACATTTGGATTAGATGGACACCTCCCATCCCACATATGTTGAATCTTTATAAAACGATCTAATTTTCAATATTTCATGTTTGGAAATTGCAATTGGGTCTAGTCGGCCTTGCCCCACTATACTATTGTTGCTCGTTTATAATAAAATTTCTACGAAATTTGAAAAAAGGCCTGCGTTGCGTTCAATAGGGCAAAGTAGACCTAAAATATATTATCGGAAAATGAAGAATGCCATAACAAGTCCTAAGATGAGTGAGCTGGATAGAATAGGAGGAAGAAAGCTTGGATATTCCTTAATGAATAAAAGTTCCATAGCGGACTTATTACTCCTGCGTAATTTAAAGGCTTCGTCGACGAGGTTATAGTTTTGCCATAAAATTGTGCGCATTGCTGTTAGCGATAAAGTTTTTCGAATGCTTCCTTTATCATAGCGTGTGACGGTACATGCTTAGGTTTTGGACGGCGATGATCGGTGTCCAACGGGTAAGACCAATTTTTAATACGTATTTACTATACAAAAACCATTTCATTGTCTTTAAAGTAATCTTTAAACTCATTTAATATTTCTATTAACAATTGGGTCCGGTAGAAGGCATTGGTAGCGTGCCATGATTTTTGAGCGACTTTGGATCTCCCTTCTCGGCGCACTTTTTGCATGATATTCGCTCGATTGATCGGTTGTTTCTAGATAGCATCCCTAGACCCAAGTCTCATCTTCCGTAATAATGACCGATTGAATGGGAAAACATAGTTTTTGTTTCGTACAAAGACGCGTGCAGCTGAAGGCTGGTGACCTTTATGATAACATATTTGGCACAGATGTCTATCACAGTGCTACTAAACTAAAAAAAAAATTTGCTGACCTCCGCGCAAATTAACTTGAATAGTGGTCTTACTTTTTGGACATAGTATTATTAGTTTTATATAATTGTAAAGAAAAAAATGTGCTTAAAATACATTTACTTATGAAAAATTTTTGAAAATTAATTAATTTTTTTTTCAAAGTTTATTTACTTAAATATTTAAGATATTTAAACAAAATAATTTTAAAGGCCTTTTAATTATTTTTTTGTTAAAATAATAATTCAATTAATTATAAGTTAATTATAAATTATATTATTATGAATTGTAAATTATATTTAATTAAAAAAATTAAACAAAAAATAATAAAAAGGCCGTTAAAGTTATTTTATTTAAATATCTTAAATAAATCAGATTAAAAAAATTAATTTTAATTAATAAACTAATTTTAATATTCAAAAAAAATTTTTTTATGAGTAATTTTTTAATTCAATAAATTATAAATTTAAATTTTTAGTTCACCTAAATTTTTTTAATCATTTATTAAAATTTTTAATATATTGAATTATATTTTATTTGTGGTCATTTTCTAGCAGTCATTTCTAACTCTTATATATCTTGCGATCTAATGTCGGTTATTACCTATGGTCAAATTCTGCAATATTTATTGTTTTGGAACTTTTTGCACTTACTGAAGTTGTTTAAATGTTGTGATACGTTGAGCCATTTCATCAACTGTGGCCTTATTGCGTTTAGCATAAATCACTTTTAGGCCCAAAAATCGGGATGTTTGACTTTAAAACTTTCTACTATTTTCTCCAATTCATTGGCCACTTCCAACGAATTATAGGTTTTATTATCATCACCATAGCACTAAAAGGCAAAAAAAAACACAGATATTAACCAAAGTGAATAAAAGTTTATTAAAAAAAAAAGGTGGCAAAATACCGGCGAGAGTGAAGCTCTAATTTCGGCATAAATTATATTATCCTCACATAATTCTTCTAGCAGACGCTTGTGATAGTTGCAATAAGCCGGCATATATTTATAGAATTGATCAACACTTTCGAAGATATTTTCAAAACGTTTCCATATCTTTCGTGTATCAGTAATCAAAGCTGAAAAGTGATCATAAGTATCGAGCATATATAACCAAACAAGAGAAAAACCCACATTCCGGATGCATTGTATACATGTTAATATGTTTTTCCAATTGTCTGTCATATAAACGTTTATCTTCAGCTTCAACACGTTCCAAGCAGATGTTTTGCACTTCACTGTGACAGCGACTCTGATTGTAGGTAAATATTAGTAAACCATTTACATCACGACATGTATATAAATTATATAACGTCGTTAAATTTCCGATAACCCATTTCGAGCTAACCATACCGGTATTGTGACCATGAAGAAAAGCTCCCTTCGGCATCTTCTGGATAATACGAAATACTTCACTTTGCCGTAAATATTGTTTACCTTGAAAGAAATGCATTGCTGGTGGATATTTTGTAGGATTTTTTAAGCCTTCGGCAATCTGAGTGAAACAAGAAAAAGAAGAAGAAGATACTCTAATTAAATTTCGTTAAAGCTATTTATTCTTAGTTATTCACCTCCTCTCTCTTGGCATTCATTAGTATACTATTTGCTCTCTCTTCTGCCGAGGACAACCATAGGTTACCACCAAGTGCAGAAGAACGTTCAGATTCCATTATCTTATTACGGAGAGCATCATAAGCTAAAAGAAATGCACCGATTAGTGATAGTCTACGAGGACTTTTAAATGCGAGAATTTATGTCATTCAAATACTACGTAGCCTAGCAATGAGCCGACATGAATTCATGAGTTATAGTACGCTTATCATTTAGTTTACGGTCACTTGCGCTTAATAAAGTTTTTTTTGGGGCATTTTTGATTTACTTCAATTTATTTTACACGTACGCGATAAAACGTAGACACAGTAAGGGTAACTTCCATAGTTCTTAAAATAGACACTTCATGTACACCCAAATCTCTTTTTACAAGATTTTTTTGCACGAATTTGATTTAACACGAGTTGAAAAGAAAAATTCTTTTTTACACGAATTATTTTGTTTTAACAGGATTTTTTAATATCTCAGGAATTTTTCTTGAATCTCTTGAAGTTATTTTTTATAAAACATTTAATGAATTAAAATGTGAAAAGCACGAAATAAATTAAGTGAACTCTAACAAGAACTTTTTAATATTGTTTACACCTAATTCTCTTTATACACGAATTTTATTTTACACGTAGTTTTTGGGAACGTATCTATCGTGTAAAAAGAGAATTTGGTGTATATGGAAATACCGCATGTCTCTTGCGATCAACTCAGGCATATTACTAATGTAGTTGAATATGATTTTCGAGGGGGAGGGGGGGCGGAGGCTTCGATACGAAAATGAATTAACAAATACCCAAACGCATCGTTCATACACACAATCTTGCAATAGTTAGTTAGTCGATCATTCTCTGTCTTTCGTTGCATACTGCGAGACGTCATGAGATAATTTATTATTACCTCATAAAATTTTCTGACGGCCATTGATTGTTTCTGCGCATATTAATAGCTTATTGATCGTCGGTTTACGTGAGCTACTCGGACGGAGAGAAGGACGTGGAATATTTCACATGGTTGACATGATAAGCAATCGCGCGATTCGTAGCACTATTAACAATTTTGTTATGAAGATATTCCTAAAACAACCACAAGTGTAAATGTGACAGTTGAGAGTAGAGATATGTGTAGACAAACAGGGCAATCCATGGAGATTTCAGCCAAAGAAGCGCATTGAATGCACGCAGTTGTCAGTTCCCTCAAAGGGAACGATCCAAAAAGTATGCATGCACGGAGGGCAAGGTTTAGTACGTACACAGCATGGATGACGACACGTGCGATTAGGACGGATGGATAGTGATAGCTTCAGCTTTCAAAAAACGCAGACGCCTATATAAAGTCAAATAATGCATGTGTATGTGCAGACGTACGCCGATATATGCACTGATCTTGCTACTTAACACTTAGTTGATGAATATTCTCTATAAATATTACTAATACGAATGGTATTAAAAGTGCATAAAATTCCTCTGAAGGCGAAAGTAATTTTTGGAAAGAGAAATGGTAAAGTAAGCAAAAAGAGATGATCGTTAATATGTCGATTTTATCTTTCTTTACCCTTAGCATAAAAATGTTAATGATATGAGAGATGGACATCGAAATATTCGAGTCGA
This sequence comes from Glossina morsitans morsitans, assembly GCA_001077435.1. NCBI lineage: Eukaryota > Metazoa > Arthropoda > Insecta > Diptera > Glossinidae > Glossina > Glossina morsitans. The sequence goes on along the minus strand of CCAG010004028.1, from coordinate 17,775 downwards.
ACTTTGGATGCACTTTACTAAAATAATCCATTAATTAAATTATATTCACTGCGCACCTGAGGTTAAATTATCATAAACCACAACAATCCTTGGTGTAAATTTAGCTAATATTTCGTTACATTTGTTGCATTTAAAAAAAAAAAAAATAAATAAAAGAAAAAAAAAAACAGAATTGCATGCACGTCGAGAAAAATAAAAAACAAAAAAAAAAAATCCATAAAAATTCAAATACGTTACATAATAAACGCAATACAATACACTCACACATTTCCATCGCTTGTACCGAATATGTTAAAATGTTTAAAAAACTAATAAACAAAAGAAAACTGCATAATTTTAACATTTTTTTTTTTTTTATTATTATTCTCAAGAAAGGATGTCGAGTTATCAAAAAACTGTTTTATTAAATTGTTTTTTTTTTTTCTTTTTTTTTTTGGTTTCCTTCTCTTTTGTGTTTGATAAACTCGTGTTGATGTTCACTGTTATAAAAATGCACTGCTACTGATTTGTCAGAAATTCAATATATGATCATAATGTGGACACACAGTTATTCTTTCATTTTGAATACATGCACAAAGGCATTCAGATATATAGTCATTCATATCATCATGAAATCTGTGCATAATGTTGTAATGGTCCATATTTGTTGCTTTTTTTTTTTTTTTTTTTCTTTTTTCGTTTGTAAATGTATGTCTTTAGTTCATTGTCATCATAAGTGTATGCATATATACAGGCGAACACCCATAATAATCATTATTATCATTGCTCGTCATTATTATTATAAAGAATTGTAAAGAGTCATATAAAGCGATACCATTCATTCATTTATTTATGTTTTTTTTTTTTTGTTTTATCACACTTTTTTTTCTGTTTTTTTTTTTTTTTTTTGAAAGGGATTTGCAGTAAAAAGTTAGATTTACATTCACTTTCCCAATCGATGACATTCACAGAACACATACATGCCTTACATAAACAATTCGTGTAATTCGTGCGCTTTGTGAATGCGTTTTTGTGTATCATAAAATAGTTTCATTATCATTTTAGTCAATTGTCAAGTTCACTGATACAATTTATTACAATATTTAATATTAATTTATTTAGTTGATAATGTTTGTTTATAAACATAAATTATTAGTAGTACTGGGCGCCTAAACGTAAAAAATGCTAAGTTTCATCAGCCGAAGAAAAGCAAATCACTATATGAAATTGATTCTACTAACGGGTTATTTGCAAATATTAGGAATAATTTTTCACGCAGAGCAAGCCAGAACAAGTATATTAATGCTCTTCAAATAAATACTTTACAAAATCGAACACAAATATAATTAATTGCTTCGCTGCATATTTGTAATGCATAAATCATTAGCGCAAATAGCAGAATCGATTTAATAGTGTCCGTCCGTGTGTCCGCTTTTCAAATTGTTTATTACATCGAGAAAATTTTACCATCCGATCTTTCCAGCGAAATTCCAAATTTGTTGAGATTCCTTTAGGGTACTTCGCCCGGGATGCTGTCTATACAATTTTTCTAAAGAGCTTCCTCATTAAACTTCTCCATGCAGTTTCGCTTGGGACTTCTTCGTAGCCTTCGTAGCTATGAAAGTTTTCCACAATGTTCTTATTAAAGTGTTTACGAAGGACTTGCACAAAAGAATAAAGTTCATAATTGGCTCCATAATGCGGTAAACGCAAGGCAAACAAATGCGTGGAAACTCCATACGGCAGAGTAAACCCAAGCAAATAAAACTTAAACAACAAACAAACAATAAAAGCCATAAGCGTCTTCTCTAGAGGGTATGGGGTGATTAAAACGAGCCTGTCCTCTATTCTATAGGTCCCGTATTTTAAGTTTCCCTTCTTACCAAAAACCACATAAGGACAACAAGGAAATTTTTTTCTGAAAAGACCTTACCCTTTACATAGAAAACAGCTTCAGTATAACTTCTAATCTTATTGCTTGACGGTAAATTCACTCCTCTACACCTCCCTTTCAGACATTTAGAACAATAACGACTTGAACCTATGCATATATCACCATTTAATTCATGGTTATGACGCGAAAAGCTTGTTAACCGACTCTAATATACTGAAGAGACTATAAAAAAAATGTACATACATTTACATCTTATTACTCATCAAGTCAATAAACCATTCAGAATGTGTGATTAGCTTAATAATTATTGTTTACATTAAACGCACACACAACATCAAACGAAGTATTTAATAGAAAAAAAAAAAAAAAAAACAAATCAAATTATTTTTAATAGCTAAACGCCAAACATTTATGTGTACTTGCAAAGCCAACTAAGGGAAACTTATATGCATGCGGCTTAGGTCGAACAGGTTTTCTACACATCACTACTATCTTCGTGTGATCTGTCGGTAAACATATTTCCAATATTGCAAAATGACATGCTGTCGATGATCAAAGCAACTATGTTGGGTTAAATATAAATATCAGCAAAACCAAATTTATGATCGTAGGTCGATCGAAAACTTCATATGGAAACGCGACTCTATTAATTAATAACCAAAATTTGGAAAGGTTTTCAAAATGTTTATACCTTTGATATCCATATTTGCCCCATATCCCGTATTAAAGATTGGGATAGAGACATAAAAATAGGAATCAGGATAGAAGTGACTAGAACATTGCCCACGAAATAACAGAAAAATTAACTGATCCCTTTGTCTTTGTTTCATGAATGATGATTAAGCTTAGTTTATGTAGACAGATAATTACGAGTTTTCCAGCCCCAAACAATGTCACCAGTGGAGATTTAAACGAAACATGTCACTTATCTTCCTTATCTAAAATTCAGTCAGGCATATAGCTATTTACTTACAGCTTGCTTACAGCGGAGACACTAAACATCAACCACATAGTAGTTTGGAATCATTCAGAGCAGTTGCTCTGGAAGAAAGATGCTCGACACCGCGGACTCATTATGCACATCTTGCATTTTTGTCAATCCTTAAGCTATATGCATATATCTTTATTTATTGACTGCTGGGCAGTTAATCACAAGTTTTGTAATCTAAGCTGACAATATCGTCTATCATTTTTTCTCTACTTTCCTTACAGTAAGTTAAGTTAATCAACTTACATGTTTTCAGCATACATAGGCGGTATGGTATGAGATAAGAAATTAACAAATAATAATAATAATAATTAATACGTAGTTTTATAGTTTTTACATAAGTGCATATCAGCTGATTATATATATATTTGTATGGTCGGTGCTCTTGTATAGTGTAACCTCTCTTGTATGAATTAAACTGAACAGACTGGAAGCCTTTGAGATATGGTGTTCCCGTAGAATGCTAAAAATATCGTGAGCAGATCGCTTATCCAATGCTGAATATCGGAGAAGAATAAGCTCTAAACGCGAGTTATTAAAGTATAATAAAAAGCGGAAAACTCCCTATTTTGGGCATTAGGTACGTGGAGAAAAACGTAACGCTTAATTGTGAAAGGCCGTATCGAAGGGCGTACAGCTATGGACAGAAAACAAATGGCTGCGTGACTGCGTGGCTGCGTAGTATTCGAAATTGCGCAGGGTTGAGAATCGTAGATGGAATCATGCAGACAGCAAGAAGCTGAGAAGATTTTTGGGCTTTAGTTAATACATACATAACTTAGCACAGATTAATATCATAATGTGATTCACTTATGTTGAGTAGTGGACGATGAAGAACATGACATACATTGTAGCACTGTTCGGATATGTATAAGAAATTAAAAAAGATGTAATTAACATCTTTAGGCCCGAATTTTCAAGAGCGCATTATTACTCCCTTCTTTTTCTTATGTTATCAATGTCTATTTCTTAACGTATTCGTGTGATTCAAGGGCTGATTATCGAAAAACGAAAACAGCATGAAATATAATGCAAGCATAACATTACTCCCAGAAGGGCGATAACAGATATCAACAGTGGTATCATGTAGTTGAGAGACCTATATTTAAACGCTTTAAGGAGAAAGCACATACATACTTACACATTGATAACATAATGAGAGGAACAGGAATTAAAAGCGAATTAAAAGCGAAGCGTCAAGCTGTCGTTATAACTTAGCATGCAAGAGAAAAATTAACCAGCGCTTAAGTGTAAGTTCGATAGGCCAGATTTATGGTCCAAGTCTCAATCAAGCTTTCTATGAAAGACGAGATAGAGAGAAAGCAATTTTGCTATTTGAAAGGAAGGATCGATAATGTTTGTATTATCTTTTATATATTACCTCTACGATAAACTTAATATACTCTCGATATAAGTAGAGAAAGAAAATTATAACGTTTTTTAAGAAACCTAAGAAAGAATTTTAATTATTTATAATCAGCGCCTACGGATTACGTATAAGGTTTAACGAGTTTAACGTGACGTTTATAATTTATTGAAACGCATAGTTCTTAAATTTATATCTTTAAACTCATTGACGAATAAAAAAACAAAATAAAAAAGCTGGAAAAAAGTGCACATTCGTATTGGAACGAATGTCAGATACCTGTTGAATGCAAAAAAGTTATACATAAAATTTCAGTTTCTTTACTCAGGCATTCAGATACAGTTTTATACCGAACTGAGATTTCTTAGGTATTCGTCTAATAATCTTAAATATAGATTTCGCCAATATTTTCTTATTATTATTATATTTCGTTCTTTTTCAGTTCGTTAACATTTAAATACGTACTTTTGTCTTACGGTCAGTTATCAAATTGACAAGAAGGCAAGGATTAGCTTTCAATTCTCTATCCCGATTCTTATTGCTGCAACAATGGACGGGACAAAAGACAAAACTCAGCTATTCTTCCATAATCGAGACAAAAGTGGACTTAGCTTCTTCTGCAGGGATGGAGAGAGAGCTAAACTGTTCAGAGAGCATATTCTGCGATATTTCTGGAGCGTTTTCCTAAGTATTACATTAGGAATGAGAAAATATAATCAGTCTTGGAAGACGGGATTAACCACTCTGATCGCCCTTTAACATAAAACATCCAAGTAGTTCGTGAGAGCTTTGCTGCGAGTAAAGGAACATTCAGTAAACACAGTCAGTCAAGTATTTAGCATTTCGAGAAACTTTCCACGCGATAGATTTGCATCTTTGTGTTTGCAAAATTCACGATCATCACCCGCGCCTTCGTTCATTCAGCCACCTTTATACAAAACGGCCATTGAAAAGAGCGCGCACGTACCAGCAATGTCTTTAAGGCCATTTATCCGGTATAATTTCTCATAGCGTACGCTCTCTGTGGACTAACAAGAAATTTACTATTTTTAAATATAAACCTATGTTTTCCATTTAAATTAGAACTGAAATGTGTGTAGTTTGGGAAGCCCTACGTTTTAAATTTGTCGCTCTAAAGGTCGATTAACACTTTACCGCAGATCAAGAGTATAAACGTTCTCCTAGATCTTTTTAACGTGTATTGTATTTCTAAACGTTACAAAGCAAACGATTAAACTACCACGATATCACAATTGTATTGATGTAATAAAAAATTAAATAAATAAATAAATGAATAAAATACCCAAATAAATCCTAATATCTGTTGGGTTCAGTCGTCGTTCCTATAAATGTTTTCACGTGATTGGAAAAAAAATACTAAGAATAGATTCTGTTTCACAAATCTTAGTTACTTTTTTGGTTAACGGCGTCTTGTCGTTAAAGGTCTGCGGAGGGAGTATTTAAAAATCAACTTGAAGAAAATTTCGCGTTTTGATTTTTTCAGTATTGCGTTAGCTTTCAGTGACAAAACTATCTTAAAAAAAAAAAGAATTTTTTTTCGAAGTAAATTCTGAAACCTTTGTAGTGTAAAGTAACTAAATTAACTAAAAGAGTTTAAGAAAATATATGGTTTATAAATAAAATAAAAGCCATTCAATCAAAGAAAATAAAAAATAAATAAAATGAAAAGAAGAAATAAGTAACAAAAGAAAAATTATAAAAGTAAAAAATTTGGAAAAAATTGTTAATTTACTTTAAGTATTTGATAATCTCTCACTACTATTTAATGAATGAATAAATGACTAAATAAATAAATAATCATGATATATAACGAAAAATCGTAAAATTGAAACATTTTATATAAATTTTTAATTTATTTTAAATATTTGATAATCTTTCATAAGCAATTTGTAATAACTTGCAGTATTTATGACATGCGAGAAAAATATTATTTTGTGTAACAAAATACTGAATGGACTCATGCGATAAATTCAAAAGGCTACAGAAAATCTTATATTAGGAAAAACTATGAATTTATTGAAAAAAAAAAAAATGTTTGAAACAATATATTTTATAAATAATTCTTATAACAAATATATAAATTAATAAAAAGGGAGATAGATTGTGTGTGTATGTTGCGTGTGTGTGGTAAGAAAATCATTGCATTTAAACATTTTATAAACAAGGCGAAATGGGGTACGAAAACATGGATCAATTAGCCTAACTAGGAGGCAATGCATATATCAGTTAGTATTACGACTAAATAATATTGCTTCTTTGTGTCACTGTGAAACTGTGCCTCTGATAGCTAGCGTGTAGACGAGTAAGTTGGCGACTCCAAGTATGCTTTATCGGCTAGATCTGTCTGCAACCGCGAGCAATTTGGTTATTCGCAGCATGCATTCATCGGCTGGTTCTGTCTGACGATGCAATGGGTCCACTGACAGACCTGAGATGTTCCCAGTGCTCTTACGAGTGGAAACTGTTCTCATGCGCTGACTAACAAGCAATGCCAAGACGAGGTTTACTAATACATAGTCTCTGTTCCCTCTGTGCAGTTTACATCAATTTTTCGCTATCGCCGAAGGTTATCCTATCGTATATCGTAAGCGATGTACTTGGGATGTACTTGTTATGCGAAAATATTTTGAAGGTCAATGAAATAAATGAGAAAAAGTAATCGGTTTTCTTTCTTTCTTTTGCATTTACCAAACAAAGCAAAAGTATTTGCTTAGACTTCAAGAAACTGTCAGTAAATTAAATACTTATATAGTATGCCCGGATAATAGCGAATATTTATTCAATTGTTTTTAATTTTGTATTAATTAGTGATAATGTAATAAATTATAAAACGCGAAATGAGAACTTATCATTACTAAACCAGGAATTATCGAATTCGCGCGAACATCTTAGTCCGGTTAAATATAACAAAATGTTTAGAGGAAGGTTTACGTTTACAATTTTAATCTTTTTCATCTTTTCGTCAGCTGCAACAGCAAGTGAATCTAATGCGGATTATCTTGGTAAATATAACGATAAATTGTTTATTTAATTATTTTATTTTATTATGAAACTTCAGTAAAAAAATTTAAAAAAAATTTTTAATTTACTTTAACTATTTGATAATCTCTCAGTACTATTTAATAAATGAATAAATGACAAAATAAATAATCATATAACGAAAAATCGTAAAATTGAAACATTTTAAATAAATTTTTAATTTATTTTAAATATTTGATAATCTTTCATAAGCAACTTGCAGTATTTATGACATGCGAGAAAAATATTATTTTGTGTAACAAAATGTTGAATGGACTCATGCGATAAATTCAAAAGGCTACAGAAAATCTTATATTAGGAAAAACTATGAATTTATTGAAAAAAAAAAAAAGGTTTGAAACAATATATTTTATAAATAATTCTTATAACAAATATTACCAAAAAAAAATCTTATATAAAAGTTTTACTTTTAACATTATTTTCACTTAGAAAGTTTTTTGAAAATGATTGCTATTTTCTCAATAATTTGTCTTAATCTTTTCACAGCCAGCACAACAATAGATTCAACGGTTAAGAATTCTACATATTTTAGTAAGTAATTTTGCAAACAGTTTAACATATTTAGAATGAGATATTGTTGTACTTTATCAAGAGGTTCGTGAAGCGTTAATTCAAACAGAAGATCATCTTAGTACTGGTGGTGATTTGCAATTGAATAGCAAAGAGATTGAAGTCGATAAGATTTTTATGAAATACAAAATTGAAGAATTAGAAGAAGGTTCTCGTGATCCGCTTAAAAATGCCGCCAGTATGCATTTCTTTAAGGCGAAACCCTTAATCGAACGCAGTAAAGTGTTTCGTTTTCTGCAGCAAATGCCAAAAGGAGCGCTTTTACATTTGCACAATACAGCTGGAGTATCTTCCGAATGGATTGCCCGTAATTTATCTCAATTAACGGGCTTATTACGATGCATAGATCAAAAAGGCATTAACATTTTGACATTTCGCGAGAATCCGGAAAAGCATAAATGCAGTACGCAGTATGTGGCAATAAACGAGGAACGGCAAAAGTCCCAATCACAAGCAGCTTACAATCGCTCATTTGAAAATTTAATTAATTTATACACCGAGAGACCTGAACGTAATATTGGAATATTTTTTAATGATTTACAGAATACTTCGGCTAACTGCAATCATTTTCTTTTACAGTAGAATATCAAACCATTAACCATGTTTGGGATAAATTTCAAAATATGTTTTCTACAGTAAGTGACTTAATACATTATCTACCCGCCTACAGAGTGTATTTATGGCAATTGTTAAAGGAATCGTACGACGATAAAATAATTTATGTCGAATTACGTTTCACCACTTTTCAGGTTAGGGATTAGGATAGAAAATTTTTGAATTTTTAATGAAAATTTCTTTATTAGTTATACGATCACGCGGGTCAAGTGTATGCTGATGAACATTTTCTAACTGTCATAATGGAAGTGGTAAGCAGCTTTAAAAACCAATTTCCTGATTTTCTGGGTGTTAAATTGATTTATGCTATACAACGTCACCTTGAGCCTAATGAGGTACGCAATCGTGTTGAAATGTTGAAGAAATTCCAGTAAGTCTACGTTAAAAAAAAAGAAGAGCTTCGCAACTTTAATTTGTTTAAAATTTATTACAGTTCCGCTTATCCAAATATTGTGATAGGTTTTGATTTGGTAGGTCAAGAGGATAAAGGAAGGCCGTTAATAGATTTCATTGAAATTTTTAAAGAAATCCCAGACACAATCAAATTTTTCTTTCATGCTGGAGAAACTAGTTAGTATTAAAGATTTTCTTTACACCTCTAAAAGTAGATTATGTCAATGTTTGTATTTAACAGACTGGTATGGGACGTCCACGGATTTAAATTTGTTTGATGCCGTACTGCTAAATACTACACGTATTGGTCATGGTTATGCTTTAATGAAACACCCCACTCTATGGAACGCCGTTAAGGAGCGGAATATTGCGGTTGAAGTGTGTCCGATATCGAATCAAGTTCTGCACTTAGTCTGGGATTTACGCAATCATCCTGGAGCATTTTATTTATCGCAAAATATACCTGTGGTTATATGTAATGATGATCCAGGTTTTTGGGGTGCGAAAGGCCTAAGCTATGATTATTACTATGCTATAATGAGCTTAGCTTCGAATCAAAGCGGCTTAAGAATGTTGAAACAATTGGTATGGAATTCGATAAGTTATTCCACGTTGAATAAAACCGAAAAAGAGTTAGCCAATGGTACCCTAAAGAGACAATGGGATCTTTTCCTGGATGACATTCTCAATGAACATCAGAAAGAGGCTAAAACAAAACAAAAAAAATTAAACTAAATGTGCTACGGAAATAACTTAGAGAATGAGCAGTGCAACCCTAAATATCTATGAAATCATATATACATATGTATATGTAATAATTTTTGTGAACTACTATTATATACATATGTATATGAAAAGGGTTTATAGATTCATATTTTTAGTATTTCTATATTCAAGCAATAAAGTGATTTAAAGAAGTCGATATAATCTTTTCGATTTTATTGTTGTTATTTTCGTTCCTAATGAAAAGTATATGTGCTTTACTTTTCAATTTTTCGTGGATCAAGTGATGGGCAACATTTTAATGATTAAGCAACATTTTCAACTAGAAACTATTAGCAATAATTCGAAAGAAAAATAAAAAATAACTTTATCTTTAAACGTTGAGACGGCTATAATAGTACACATGAGAGCAAAGAAATCGCGCATCCCCCACGTTTTCACTTCGACCCTAAACATTTATTAAATTCAACTTAAGTTGCAAACATAACTTAAAGAAAACTAAAGTATACAGTGTTAGCTTTGAAAGACGGATAAATAATATTTACTCTGGACCTTTAAAATCATTGCAGTAGCAATTAAACAATTGAAACAGTTAAAATCGCTCGTTTCCATATAGCGCTGTTTCCGCGATTTTGAGTACTCGCAGCCTGAAAGATTCTATATCGAATACGAGACTATATAGAGCAAGAAAATGGATACCACACTGGAAGCAGCGGTTCAACTGGTTGGTTCAACTAATTGAAGCTCAGCAGAATCAAAGCCAAGTGTGCCGCCAGTTAAGCCGACATCCTTTGTGACGTGCGCACTAGCTATATCCAACGATCGTTGGCTATATTCGATGGGGGGGAAATAGGCGAAAACGTGTTGCAACACAGCGTTATGACCGTTTATTTGTTACAACATCACTACGAAATTGCCGATTGAATGCAGGTCCATTCGGGCAGTAGTTCTACGAACTTATAGGAGTCGAAATCAGACGATGGACGGTTAACCGAAGGAGGCCTGACAGCGCACAGACCAGCAATTTGCCCGAACTTGAACCCAGCTCACTACAGAACATATGAACTGGACTATGGTTCAATAGAAGATACGGTTGGTGTGCAATTTCTTTACTCTCGACTGTAGCTTAAATTTTCTAGGGCGGCTAAATTAATACGCGAAGAATGATATGAGTATTACAGCCGGTACGCGCTCTATCATCAACGTTCTACGTCCGCTTTTTTTTGCGTTTAATTTAATATTTTTCTGCACTTTTCTATGAACACCAGAGGGATCTTAGGAAAGTTCGAGAGGAGAGAAAAAAATAAGAGGAAAATTAATAAAAAGGGAGCTAGATTGTGTGTGTGTGTGTTGTATATATGTCAAGAAAATCATTGCATTTAAACATTTTATAAACAAGACGAAATGGAGTACGAACACATCGGTCAATTGGCTTAACTAGGAGGCAATGCATATATCAGTTAGTATTACGACTAAATAATATTGCTTCTTTGTGTCACTGTGAAACTGTGCCTCTGATATCTAGCGTGTAGACGAGTAAGTTGGCGACTCCAAGTATTCTTTATCGGCTAGATCTGTCTGCAACCGCGAGCAATTTGGTTATTCGCAGCATGCATTCATCGGCTGGTTCTGTCTGACGATGCAATGGGTCCACTGACAGACTTGAGATGTTCCCAGTGCTCTTACGAGTGGAAACTGTTCTCATGCGCTGACTAACAAGCAACGCCAAGACGAGATTTACTATCAGCGACTAATACATAGTCTCTGTTCCCTCTGTGCAGTTTAAATCAATTTTTCGCTATCGCCGAAGGTTATCCTATCGTATATCGTAAGCGATGTACTTAGGATGTACTTGTTATGCGAAAATATTTTGAAGGTCAATGAAATAAATGAGAAAAAGTAATCGGTTTTCTTTCTTTCTTTTGCATTTCCCAAACAAAGCAAAAGTATTTGCTTAGACTTCAAGAAACTGTCAGTAAATTAAATACTTATATAGTATGCCCGGATAATAGCGAATATTTATTCAATTGTTTTTAATTTTGCATTAATTAGTGATAATGTAATAAATTATAAAACGCGAAATGAGAACTTATCATTACTAAACCAGGAATTATCGAATTCGCGCGAACATCTTAGTCCGGTTAAATATAACAAAATGTTTAGAGGAAGGTTTACGTTTACAATTTTAATCTTTTTCATCTTTTCGTCAGCTGCAACAGCAAGTGAATCTAATGCGGATTATCTTGGTAAATATAACGATAAATTGTTTATTTAATTATTTTATTTTATTATGAAATTTCTTTCTTTTTTTTTATCTAAGCTCGTCGATCTGAGTTATTGCAAATGGAAGATGGACTTCGATTAGGTGCAGGTGTTAAATTAAACGAAAAGGAAATTAAAGTGAACAATCTATTCAAAGCTCTCAAGGATAAAGAATTATTAAATGGTTATATAAATCCCGAAAGGAATGTGCCAGGCATTCATTTCTTTAAGGGAAAATCACAAATGGAAAATGATAGTAGAGTTTTCAGGCTTTTAAAAAATATGCCCAAAGGTGCAGCATTAAATTTGCATACAATGGCCTCAGTATCATCAGAATGGATTGCGCAAAATATATCCCGCACCCCGGGTTTATTAAACTGCACTTCCAAAGATGGTACAATCATATTAACATTCCGCAAGAAAACAAATATGGCGTGCACAACAGTTTCTGAGGAGCGGGAAAAATATGGGTCGGAGTACGACAAGTTATTTGAATCGTTATTCAATTTGTATAGTCCTACACCTGAAGGTACGCTTAGACTTTTCGTACGCTTTTGCTTTAAAATGTTTTTGATATTCACTTAGGGAAATTGGAATTTGGTTTTTGTTTTTGTTTTTGTTTTTTTTTTTATTTTTTTTTTTTTTTTTTTTACGTAGACTCTTTGCAAATTTATATTTTTTTCCAGCGGTGATCCCATATCTCGCACTCTAAGTCTAAGCAGTAGTTGAAGTCTTCTTCCTTTTAGTTTAGGGGACAAAAAACCAGACCATATTTCGCTTAGGGCTAGATATGATGATCAAGAAGGGTGGCCAAGCAGTCCATAACTCGTGTCTCCGTACGCATCGTTAACTGTGTGTGTCTTTAATTTGTTCACGCGTATTGCGTTTCAAAAACAATTGCTGAAGGACGGCCTGATACTACATTTTTTCCTTTTCACAAACCACGCACTTCATCCTTTTGTTCAGGAAATTGTCAAGTAACTATGGTGCGCCCAGAATGGCTGCAATTATCAAAGCATGAACTAACGCAGAGACAAACGCCGGCATCATCATGACCAGGGCGTAAACTTCTCAACACAACTTACGCATACTTTGTTGAAGTCAGAGTTACTTTAGTTTATCTCTCTTTTTTCCTGTCCTTAGTCCTTACATTTTGCTTGTTTTTCTTTCTGCTGCTCTTTGCTCTTTTAGCTGCCCACCAGCTTATCCAGTGTGATCGTTCGTTTAATCGATCTTCCATCCGCCTCTCTGTCAACCCGTTCGCCCGTTTGACCGTTATATCGTTTGCTGCTGTATCACCTTATGTGTTTGCCGCGGCTGTCCATCCATCCGTCTAATAATGTGTCCGTTCGTCCATGTGCCTAATCGTTTGACTGTTTTGTCTTTTCATACTGTTGTTAGTCTATTCTTCTGGCCCATTTAAGTCCTCTCCTTACACAGTCATCCTTTCCACTATCTATCCATCTATATGTTGCTAGATTTATTAAAATTTAAAAGTATATTTTGCAAGCTTTGGAAGCTACACTTGTTAGACTGAAATGAAAAATGCCTGAGGTCTACTTCTTACAACAGTTAGGGCACTGAGACTACTTTGGAAAGGACACGTACCTTTAAAAGATTGACGAACACTAATTCCTTCTCAGGCGATAAAATTAGTTCGTTTTTTTTGTTTTTTTAAATAATTAAATAAATTTTCGACGATTATTCTCTCAGTAACGTACCCCACTAAGAAAGAGATTTGGAACCGTTACAAGACCATGTATTATACAATTTTTGATGTCATTAATTATTTGCCGGTATTTAGAACTTTCCACTGGCATATGTTGGAGCAATTGTATGACGATAACGTTATGTACGCTGAAATACGTTTAGATTTTTTCCCGGTAAATCAAAATATTTATAAAAAATATTTCATTATCGCTAACCCAGCATAGTTTTTCTAGTTATATGATGAAAATAACAAAATATATCCAGCAAACCAGACTATCATCGAATTGAAAGATATCGAGAAGAAATTTAAGCAAAAGCATCCCGAATTTGTTGGCATTAAATTAATTCACGCTATAATACGCAGTCACAATGATACGATAATAAAACATCAACTTAAGCAATTTGTAACGTATCAGTAAGTTATAGCGTTGGATAAAGAAAATTATGTTCAATATTTTATAAAACATACCATTGATACCATTGTAGAGCTGCTTATCCTGATTTCATAATAGGTCTTGATTTGGTCGGGCACGAAGATAATGGTCGTCGCTTATTGGAGTTTGCCGAGGATTTAATCAATCTACCAAAATCGACGAAATTTTTCTTTGTAGCGGGCGAAACCAGTATGTAATGTAACACGTTACTGCCAGTAAGACCTTAACTGTAAAGATCTTTTCAAATTTCACAGATAGATTGGGATCTACAGATTTGAACCTATTGGATGCTGTACTATTGAATGCTACCCGTATCGGCTATGGATATGCTTTGAATAAACATCCAGTCCTAATGAAAGAAGTTAAAAGGCGAAACATTCCTATAGAGGTTTGTCCGATTTCGAATCAAATTCAAAAATTGATTTTAGATTTACGCAATCATCCGGCTGCCATGTTTATGTCACAAAACATACCTATGGTTATATCGAACGATGCACCTGGTTTTTGGGGCGCCCAAGGTTTAAGCCATGATTACTATTATGCCATCATGAGTTTAGCTTCAAAGCAAGATGGCCTGGCGACTCTGAAACAATTGGTGTGGAATTCTATTAAATACTCAGCTTTATCAGACGAAGAGAAGAAAAAAGCCGAGGAAAAGTTACAGAAACAATGGAATAAATTTATACAAGAAATGTTAAATAATCCGGAATTTGAAAGCGTGTGAAAGCGACAAAGAAAGGAGAGAGAGAGTGAGGGAGAGAGAGAAAGAGAGAAAGAGAGAAAGAGAGAGAGAGAGAGAGAGGGAGAGAGAGAGCAATCGAGGGAGAGATGAAATTCTGAATTGTTTAAAATAAAATTAATTAATTAATAAAACGAATTTTAGAAACTTAGCACGGCTACAAACACCAGGACCAAAACGGAATTTTCATTTTACGCAATAAATTTTGGATAGAAGCTCTGCCTTTACTTGCTATAGGGTTTTTTAGGTCCTAATTTAGTTTTGAACTTTCAATACTTTATGCTGTTATATTCCATTTTACGAGTTCGAATATTGGATAAAGAGGAAGAGAGAAAATCTGACTGACAGACCAAAAAACATACCTTTTTTTTATTTCCACTTTTAATAGTCAATCGTTTTCTTATTGAGTGGAAAGATTCACTCGCCTTTGTTCATTACTTCTTCATTAATTACTTAACCTCTCCCGTCTTTGCTAGATTCAAAGAACTAAATCCACTTTCGGGATAAGTATACCTTTCTTAACTTTAAGAAAACATGTAATGGTTACAAACCTTTTTATATCCTACAACACTTGTGGTACAAGAGTCTATTAAGTTTGTGCGGATATATGCACCATTCAGAAAAACTTGAAATATATCCAACTTTTGTGCTTGCTCGTCCGTCTGTCCCTTCCCTTTTCTCATATTAAACCTAGAAGAAAATCTTGGGAAAAAAAATTTAACTTTTAAAGCATCTCCAAACCTGTACGCGATTTTTGTAGAAGATGGCCTTACATTGTTTACGAAAATACCGTCGTTGTACTGCTTCATTCATAATAAACATCAGTTATTCCACTAAAATGTAAACAATCCAGTTTTTGAATTCTATGAATAAATCGGGTTCCCAGTGACGGAAAACCTGCCACACGCAGGAAACTTTACGTCTTTTCCCTAACTTGAAGATGCCTTCTTCTCGGTGATCGGTCGAGTGTATCGTGTTATGAGAAAACGGTAATAGTGAATTGGAATACACTGCACCCTCGTTGTATTCACCAGATATTTCTCTTCGTGACTTGCATCTGTTATAATTAAGGACTTGATTTCAAGTAAAGCACAAAATTTTTCGGTGTTCATTAATTATGTCCTCTATGAGCTTTAACCCATGCCACCGAATAAAAACTTGATAGTTTCCTCAATGTTATTGAGGAATTCTCTTAGTTATCTCCTAGACAGTGAACTAATTTTAATTGTTTTATCATGTTGTACCGAATTGTGATTCCAGAGCAACGTACTTCTTGGCGGAGCTGGTGATGCGGCCAAGAAGAAGAAAATCGCAGAATATCTTCTCCCTCTACATTAATCGGTGAAAATGTTAGCCTTGCCAGCAATTGTTGATTTCATCCGAAATGAGCTGACTCGAATGAGATCAATCATCGCACTGCAAATTACTATTATATACTACACATACTGTATTATTATAGTAAACATTTTTCACAGCAAATCTTAGGAATACGTATAGGACTAAAACGGGGAAGAACCTTTAAAGCTCGCAATCTGTCTGAGCACAACCTCACCATTCTATGAAGAAAAGTTTTTTAAATTTTAAAAATTGGTTATTATTTATTGTTATATGTGAATAACATGCGAGGACTTCGAGTGAAGTTCTTATTATTGACTTAGAAAAAGTTGCTCTACATTTCATATTCATGTCAAGCTTGTTGTTCTTGCTAATATTGAAACAATTGTTCTTTTTGCTATTATTCTCTATTGTTTAAATGAACTAAATAATTAAAAAAAATAATAACGAATTCGACATAAATGGTGGGTTTATAGCAATCAATCGGTAGTTAGAGCGAATGATTCGATTCAAGTTGAGACAGTGTAGAAATGCATGGAATTAAATATATAATTATTTTGGGTTTATTTGGTGCCATCGCCTCAGCCGTTGACCAGGAGTATTCGGGTACGTAAGAGGGAGGGAGTATCTGCTTGCGTTGTATTTCATTTTTATTTTTAAAATTAATTTTCAAGATTCCCGAAACAAATTAATAAAAAAGAGAGGAGGCACAGTTTGGGCGGTAAACTGGAATTGACTGAGAAGGAAAGAAAGTTAATCGTATATTTATGAGACATAAACATAATGAGCTATCAGTGGCTTTTAATGACTCTTCACAAAATGCTCCGGCTATGCATTTCTTTAAAGCGAAACATATTATTGAAAATAGTATGGTGTTTAAATTTTTGAAGAAAATGCCAAAAGGTGGGGCGTTACATTTACACGCATTAGGATCCGTATCACCCGAATGGATTATAAAGAACATTACTTACCTTCCGGGTTTGAAAAAATGTATTAATCGAGCAAATGCTCCGGTGTTGACGTTCCGTCCTAATGCTGAACCGCATATGTGTAAATTCGATTATACGGACGTGAATGATGAACGAAAATCCGAAAACGCTGAAGAATATGATAAAAAGTTAGCGGCAGCTTTTAATCTATTTACACCGACCCCGGAAAGTAAGTTGTGTATTAAAGGAAAAAAATTCTTCGTTAGTTTCTAATGTGAGGATTCCATTAGAGGATTATCCTACGATTAATACGGTCTGGGGTAGATTTGTGCAAATGTTTTATGGTTTATGGGATGCTCTACATTATTTGCCAGCCGCTAAAGCTTTTTACTGGCGTTTGCTAGAGGAATTGTATGAGGACAATATCATGTACGCTGAATTGCGTGTGGAATTGTTTAGGGTAGGTTCAAACTTAAGCAAGCTTAAAGCTATGTAATACACAATGCAATTTTTATGTAGTTGTACACTGAGAACGGGAGACTTGATCGTGAACAAAGCATTCTTCAGCTATGGGAAGTCACGGAGCAATTCAAAAAGGAACATCCAGATTTTATGGGCGTCAGACTGATTTATACCGTCTTACGCGGTTCTAAGCCAGAAGAACTGCAGGAATATTATTCAAGATTGAAAAACTATACGTAAGAACTTTTTTCTACCCTCCTCTTTTACCTTTCCTTTCCTTTCCTTTCCTTTCCTTTCCTTTCCTTTCCTTTCCTTT
>CCAG010004027.1:0-26045 GCA_001077435.1 Glossina morsitans morsitans | reverse complement strand
CTTTCCTTTCCTTTCCTTTCCTTTCCTTTCCTTTCCTTTCCTTTCCTTTCTTTCCTTTTCTTTCCCATCCTTACCTCGATGTCTTCTCTTTTCGTTTCCTTCTTCTTCATTTTCGCTTTTATCTCATTGCTTTCCTAATCTCTTCCTTCCTCTACTTTTCTTCCCTTTCCATTTCAACCCTCTCTTTTCATTTGTTTTTCTTTCCACTTCAGTCCTTCCGTCTCCTTTACTTACCTTTGCTTTACTTTACTCCACCTTTATTTCTTTCTCGTCACTTCTCTCCTTTATTTTTCTTTTTTTTTTTGTTTAACTTCCTTTCTTTAATTTTTTTTCTTCACTTTTATCCAAATACAGGACTAGACAACCCGACAAATTAGTAGGTTTTGATATGGTTGGTCCAGAGGACTCGGATCTGCGTTTACTAAGTTTCGCTGATAATTTAATCGAATTATCAGATAAGACGAAATTTTTCTTCCATGCTGGAGAAACGAGTCAGTTTTAAATTTTTCCGCCGAATCTAAGAATTTCAATAATTTTTCGTTCTTAAATAGATTCTTATGGTGGCACGGATTTGAATTTGGTTGATGCTATTCTTTTGAATACTACGCGAATTGGTTTGGGTTATGCTTTGCCTAAACATCCTGTGCTAATGAAAATAGTTAAAGAAAGAGAGATACCTGTTGAAGTGTGTCCCATATCCAATCAAGTTTTACATTTAGTCAACGATTTACGAAATCATCCGGGAGCTATTCTATTGGCTAACAATATACCGATGGTTATATCAAACGATGCTCCCGCATTTTGGGGTGTACAAGGTTTAAGTTATGATTACTATTATACGATCATGAGTCTGGCCTCTAATAAGGCTGGCTTAAGTACTCTAAAACAATTGGTCTTCAATTCTATTAAATACTCGGCGTTACCAGAAGAAGAGAAGAAAACGGCTGAAAAAAATTTGGAGAAACAATGGAACCAATTCATAGATAACATATTAAAAGATACCGAATTTAATATTTCAAAGTAAAAGAAAATACAAATGATTTTGGAAACAACGCACTTTCTCTCCTTACCTTAGAATACCTCTAAACTAGTTGGAAGAAGCAGCGGAAAGTTGCCATAAGTTTGTTCTTGTAAATGTCTTTTTAGAGATAAGCATATTATATGGCTGATAACCTTAAGTATTGTAAACGACTAAAATTGGTTCGATATTATCTGGGTACTTCTTCCTCTAGGAGTTAATGCATAGTATTGGCAAGCTAATATACATATATACAGCATGGTTTACATTTGAATCTTTAGGAGAGTCTCTAGTTGAAAACATTAAGTGAACGTCTTTCAAAAACTGCAAGCATTGAAAGAAGAAGTTGTAGAATTTTCCATTAATGAATTCATTTATCTATTTTGTAAAAGATCGCTTCTTTTCTCGGTTACTTACTCGGTGGAAGTCACTTGTCGGAAAAACGATAATTAGTTCATAAATTCCACTAAAAGCGTATTTGAATATAACTTTAGGTCTTTGAAAGAAATATATAGCGCTGACTTGAAATTTTGCTACACGTCCTATATATGGACTGAGGCATTAAGCTCTTTAGAGCCATGAAAGAAAGTCCCTTTCGTGTTAATCTAGAGAGAGGTCAAGTAAAGCATAAGTTATCTATTAGACAAACACAACTTGTAAGATCCGAAACCAATTTTGGAAAACTGTTAGTTACATTTATAAACTCCACTACCTTAGGACGAAGGCAAGGTAGAAATGAAAGGCCTTCGAACGACTACAGTAGCGTTGTTAAAAAAAAAAAAAAAAAACAAAGTGCTAGGTGAACTGTATATATGTCCGCATTACGTTCCTAATATTTGCAAATTTTTCTTTTCACCCTCCAAAGAATAAGCCACGATCAAAATAATAATTTACAACACACTTCTTGAGCTCAAACTTGAAAAATGATGTAACTATCGTGTCCTATACCACTCGTGATGCAGGGTATACTAGGTTTTGTGCTGACAGTTGTAACAGTCAGTTAGTATATAAAGTTAGTGGGAAGTTATGTAACAGCCAGATGGGCTTAAGATGGACCCACCTTTTATTATACCGATCGATTTAAGTCTACTCGTCCGTCTGTCCTAGTGTGCGACTACTTTCATCAATTTTTATTAGCAAACTACATACCATAGCATTTCATGTTGACGAAAAATTTTAACCCGATGTTTTCATTTTTGCGACCCAGAGTATTTTCACTACAAGCCAGGTGGACAGAGGAGCGGACAGACGGGTTTACAGACATGCCTATGTGGATTTGCAATTACTGATCAAAAACATGTGTTATTCAACGGATCTCCGAAACTTCCCGCTCAGTGTTACAAACACTTTGACAAAATAAGTATACCTTCCCACTTTCGTTGATTAATATAAAAACAAAATGATTTTATAGGTAAAAATCTTACCGGAAAATTAATTTTTGAATTTTTATATTTACGAAAAACAAAAAACACATATACTTTTAATAAACTATAAGATTTGGAATAAATTACGCACTCATGATGTAATTCTATAGAGCAGTGCTCTTCGTTTCCGGCATACGGTTAAGTGAGGTAGGGATAGGTAAAGAAAGATATTTCCAAATATTATTCCAAATTAAACGGAATCCCTGATGTTCCGAATAGTAAATCATTATTAAAAGTCTGCGGCAACAGCATGAAATTTGTTCGAAAGTTCGACGAAAACCGTTAAGGCCCAAAGTCTAAAATAAGAAAAGAAACGAAGGATTCATCTAAAGCTAAATTTAAATTGGTTTTGCTATTTACGCAGAAAGGATCTTTAATCGTTCTTTCATCTTTATGAGATAAGTATAGGGCCAAGTGTTGTATTCGAGCTTTACAGGTTTCACCGACCATTTGAGACATAGCCTTCAATTCGTTAACATTGCTCTCGTCCATGCAGATAATATAATCGAAATTCTGAAAATCTTTCCAGTTGAGCTACAAAAAAGTGCAGAGTGCATATATACCTTTTCCTCTTTCTTCCTTTTTCTTTCAAGCATATGTTTGTAAGTAGTATCTTCTCACCATGCGCGTGTAATGTTCCGTTGATAAGTGATTTTCTTCGAAGATTTTCAAGCATCTTTCATCCGGACGCCGACCAAGATTCCACGATCGCAATGCTGCACTATCAATTTTCCACGGAAGCCCCAACTCTCGACAATAAGATTTCATAATAGTCTCGGCCATTGGCGAACGACAAGTATTGCCTGAGGCATGAAATCATTCTCATCAGTCAAAGAAATGGAGATATATGATGCTGTCAAGACATACCCAGGCAAACAAATAGTATTCTTATGCATCTCATGACTTCGAATTTGATTTCAATTTTTTTTTTTTCCCGTATGTTAAAAATCACAAAATCATGTCCGGATTATTACGATTTTTTTTTTTTATGAATATTTTTGTAAGATGTCAGAACGCACGTTTGTGCTCACCACCGAAGGGTGAGAAGTATTTTGATTTTGTCAAAACGTTTGTAACGTTCAGATGGAATCTTCAGAAATAAAGAAAATTCGGTGCACCAAAGTTGGACTACTCACGCCTATTATTGGATTCCATCTTACATAAGGATTTTTACGAAAATTTAGGTTTTTTAGGGTAAAAAATTCTAAATTTTATTACGGTATGATGACAATTGACTCATAGAAGTAATTTGGCATAAAAGTAAACTGCGCTGAATTTAAAGCAAGTACCCTCAACTTTTGAACTTCCTGGGCACAACAATTCTCATGAAAAGTGAGCTTTAATTTGCACAGGAATTTAATTTTTAATACACATTTCCATAATAGGACGTACATATAAAAACAAGGTATAATTTTCGTGTTCTATTGCTATAGAACATATTTGCTAATATAAGAACTTTGTTAGATGACACGATGGTGGGCAACTAGCAGTCGGCCCAGCCCGTTTTTATTATCTTTTCGTTTGTTTTGATTTCTTCAGCTTCTTCTGTTATTCAGCAGACCTTCAACAGAAAATTCACTGAGATGTGTTCAAAAGGCCCAATGTGAACACAGAGTTTTTTGTTTGTAAAGTTTCGGTTAGATTTGGTATGTAAAACTTTTTAGTTTTTTGTGATGAAATTCTTTCTAATTTTGCTTGTTATAGTTCCCCGCCACGCTGTGTTTAACCCGGGTTACTGTTGCAAAGGTTTAACTTTATAGTGCTCTATGACACAGGGTACTGTGGTCAAATGGGTCAATCACAACCAACCAAAGCGAAACTTCCGTAAAGTAAGTTTCCTTTATCTGGACAAGGCATAAGATTGCTTCAAAGTCTCCTCATGCTCCTGATATCAAACAGAAAGCAGAAAAAGGAAAAGTTAAGAGAAATTCTATGCGCTACATGACGTTAGCTTGATTTCGACTAAGATTGTTCCTAAGTCTTAGTGTGTCATATATATAAATCAGTTACTTAAGGTTAGAAATATAAAACTATCATAGTCCCTAGAAAAAAATTCATGAAAAAAGTCAATACGAAAATGTTTACTTAGTGATAGACGGCTTCTTCATCTCTTGACACCTCAGTTAATAAATGCATATCAAAAAGAAGAAGAAGAAAAGAAAGATCTTTCTAGTAATGAATGTGAAGTTTGGGAATATGTAAACAAATAATCGATGTGGGAGCAGTTAGTAAGAAAGGAAGGATTGTAAAACAAGGAGAGAAGGATAGACATGTATATGCAAAGCAAGACACGAAAGCCAAAGAATCGAAGAAGAAAAATGACAATGAACGACTTGAAGCTTGAAAGAACGAATTCAACCAAAAAAAAAAAAAAAAAAAAGTATACAAACATTATCCCGTTTTAAAACTTGTCGTTCACAACTTTCTAGGTGAATCATAGACCCTCGATACTCAATTGATGGGCAAGTTTTAACATTTTACTTTACAAAGTTAGGAAATAATTTAATTGCACATATTTGCTCAGGTGTTTTATATTTTTGTTCGCTAAGCAAGAAAAAAAAAAGAAGAAATAACGCCTACACGAAATTTGATTATGTCCGTCAAACTTATATAAAAGCCTATACATTCAATAAGACAGTCAGTTAATTAAGCCATACTTGAGCTGTGTTGTAACTTTCAAAAATGAATATCTTAATACTGTCAGCTCTTTCGATAATACTTGCATTTCTGCCGCCATCTTTAGCGGAAGTGAACAAAGCTTATCAAGGTAAACATCGCAAAGCTTTTTAATTGAAAGCGTTCCCTTATTTTTCATATCCTACGCCACTGGTAATACAAAGATATATACGTTTGCGTGGATGTTTGCAGCACAGAGGACTTGAGAGCATCCCCACCACGTCATTTATAATAGCGATCGCATAATATGTCAGTCTGTCCGTCTTTTTTCTTTGTGTTTAATCTAAAATTTAAAAAAGCGTAGCAAACTGACTTGCTTTGCTCCAAGGACGAACCCTAGTACAACAGGGTCAAATCGGACCACATTCTCAACCACTTCCCATATAACGTCATGTTTTAAAGACTCGTTATATGGACAACTGTAGGTTGGCGCGGGGCAATTAAGATTTGGCTGCGCCCAAAGATAGTCCGCTTTTGCTTCTTTTTAATTATCATAGATTTTCTTTGAATTTTTTAATAATTAGATGAGCGCAATAAAATTCTACAAGAGGAAGAGAAACTTCGTCTCGGTTATGACGTGACATTGCAAGGCGATGAAGAAAAAGCCGACCAAATATTTTTGAGACTTAAGCAAAAGGAGTTACAAGATGGCTTTGAAAATGTCGAAAAAAATTTGCCAGGCATGCATTACTACAAAGCCAAGCCTTTATTGGACGAAAGTAAAGTCTATCAATTGATTCGAAAAATGCCTAAAGGAGCTTTATTGAATGTTCATCCGCCCGGCGCTGTTACCTCAAAATGGATATTGAATAATATTTTAAATAAAGACAATCTCCGAAAGTGTACAAACGAAAATGGTGTTCAACTGTTAACATTCCGTAAGAAATTCGACGGTTGTAAATCCGAATCTGTTCAGGTCAGTAAAGGCGAAGCTAAAGAGGATTGGTTTAATTTGTATACCCCAACACCTGAAGGTAAAAGCATATATGCAAACCTATTATTTATTAATTTAAGCTCCATACCTAACTTACATTACAAATTGAATGTTTTGTGCAGTGACTTTTAAATCAAGCGAAGCAGCATTTAATCAACTGTGTGATATGTTTGATCGAATTGATGATGCTTTAAATTATTTACCAATGCTTAAGGCTCACTATCGGCAATTCCTTGAAGAGTTGTACGCAGACAAAGTCCTATACACTGAAGTTCGCGTAAAATTCTCTGAGGTCAGATAACTTTAAAAATTCACTTAGTTCACGTGTTTGATATGTTTTTCGGTTCAATTCTTAGCCATACGACGACACGAGCAAAAAGTACAGTTTGGATGACGTGGTCAAAGAAATAGAAAATGTGGTAAATGATTTTAAAAAAACACATCCCGACTTTATAGGACTTAAAATAATATTTGCTATACTCCGCCATGGCAAAGAAGACGAAATACGTAAAAACTTTGACTTGTATAAAAACCTACGGTGAGTATGATTTTGAGTTGAAAAAACCATTTTCGAAAACCCAAAAGCTTTTAAGAATATATGAGAAGTTAACACATCTTTTCTGACCAACCAAGGTTGAGTTCCACAGATCCCCAGCTATTGTTTATCAATTGATGATTAGTATTTGTTTTTGCCATTAAAGAACAAAACTTGTTTTATCTCTCAGTTATTTGAACACATGCTCTTGGAAGTTCTTGTTATCTTGTATCGACGAGTGTCCGGCAGCGAAGAGTTTAAGGGGTCTTAAGGAATTTGAAATTCTCGCTAAAATCTGTTATGCCGAATATGGCAGGCAGGTAAATGGGACAACCCTACGACTTTGTTGTCAGTCCTTCAAGGTGTTATCTACACCCCCATATGAACATAATATACTCTATACCATGAAGGTATAATTTTTAATAGACCAACGAAGAGACTTTTGCACTGAGATTTTAGATGGTCCTGCCATACGCTACGGCGTAACGGGTGTGCGACAGAACGAACAAAAAGTGTTGTCCTAATCAAGACGAAAACTTCATTTTCTTGAGTGTCTCAGGTGCATTTTTCTGAATGGAACCAAGATTACAAATCTATCAAACGAACAAATCTGTCTATTTATATGAAAAAAGTAAATCACAATTAAAAGTAAATCACATTTAAAATTCAGTTCCAAATTCCCCAACACTATAATTGGTCTTGATTTTGTTGGCTGGGAGGATAAAGGCCTTGCCTTGCAGCCATTCGCTGATGACTTTACAAGTGCCACAAGAGATGGTTCAAAGCTTTTCCTTCATGCCGGCGAGACCAGTAAGTAGTACATTAATAATTACAATATCGAGCGATTTGAGATTTTTGTTTTTTTAAACTCTTTAAAAAAAGACCAACTTGGTTCGACTGATCAGAATTTAGTGGATGCCTTGTTACTGAACACTACACGCATTGGTCACGGTTACGCTTTGGCAAAACATCCATATCTGATGAGGGACGTAAAAGAGAAAGACATTGCAGTTGAACTTTGCCCAGTGTCGAATCAAGTAAACAGTTTCGTTGAAGATCTAAGAAATCATCCCGGTGCCATATTAATGTCGGAAAACGTACCAGTAGTTTTAGGCAATGACTCGCCCGGTTTCATGGATTTCGATGGCTTAAACCCTGATTATTATTACGCTATTATGAGTTTGACTCCTTACCAAGCCGGCCTGAAGACGCTTAAACGATTAGTTGAGAATACCATAAAATATGCCCAGCTAACCGATCAAGAGAAGACACAAGCTGAAACCCTATTAAAGGCAAAATGGAATGAATTCATCAAGGAAATCTTGAAAGAAGGAGAATAACTTTCGAGAAAAACGAATTATGTGTTTTGACATTTACTGACAATACGGAAAACAAATTTAATAAAAAAAAAAATTTGCACTTTGACAATATTTATAAAGATCAGAATAAATTGCACTTAAGATTTGAATTTAAAAAATGAATTTAAAAAAGAAAAAATAAATAAACATCCCCGTTTTTACCAAACAACGGAATCGTATAATAAAGAGGGGCAGCGGAAATTTTTTACTAATTCTGTCCTAAAGGCAAACTAAAGCCGTGATTCTCACGATGTTGGACCTGCTTTATAAAGACACGACAACAGCGAGAGATTTGATTGAAAGCGCAACGAAAACCATTAAGGCCCCGGGTCTAAAATAAGAAGAAGAAGAAGGAAAAAGAGCAATAGAATATGTGTCAATTTGATTTCAACTATCTTTGCTGCTTACAAAGAATGGATCTTTTATCATTTCTTCACCATCATTATGTGAATAAGAGGTCAATTGTTCAATCCGTGCTTTGCACTTCCTGCCAACCATTTCAGACATAGCTTGCAATTCATTAGCATTCGTTTCGTCCATGCAAACAATGTAATCGAAATTCCGAAAATCATCCAAGTTAACCTAACGAGTGGCAGAGATATATATATAGTATTATCTCTCACAAGACAATAATTTTTTTTTTTTTTTTTACCATGCGTCCGTAATGTTTGGTCGATAAGCCATTTTCTTCCAAGATTTTAAGACATCTTTCATCGGGACGGCGACCTACGTTCCAGGACCGAAGTCCAGCACTATCGATTACCCAACTAAGTTCCAATTCATCGCATAGATCTCGCATAATTGCTTCGGCCATTGGTGAACGACAAGTGTTGCCTTTGAAACATTATTGTTTTATTGAAGTGAATTCGAAAGTGAAATAAATCTTTGTCGCAAACACTTACCCAGGCAAACGAAAAGTATGCTCATACTTTTCATGGCTTTAGTTTAGTCCTTTTGCAGAATATGTTCCAAAACACAACAAATAGTAGTTTATAAAATTTTAATTAAAATTGATATTTTTTTTTTTAAAAATTTTTATGCCAAGATGTAAAAATTACAAATTCAATCGGAATATTAAAAATTTTCGAAATTAATTCCGTAAAATGCCAGCAACTGACATGAAAATCAATGTTTAATCTTTAAACAACATATTAACAAATTTTGTCATTTTTGCAGGTAATTGCACGAACCACAGCGTAACAGCGCAAGCTTTTGAATTTATAGAAAAAGGATAACAAGTAAGAAAATTATATTCGGCCATGTCCGAATCTTTTATACCTACAATATCTCCATCTTAAAAAGAATAAATAAATAAACAATTAAACATTAATATTTTAGAATATTGAGTGGACTTGATCGATTTTTTCTCATCTTTGTATAGATACTATACAGATACTATAGTATTACTTATAGAATACACATACGTGGGGAGGAATTGTGAAACGTTTGCAGCAACCAGAGCAGACAGCTGCAGAGAGGCCATGAAGTATGGATATTCTTGATGACAATAACATTCTAAACCGACTTAATCATGCCCATTTGTCCTTCCGTCCATCTGTTGGTCTGCCTGTTAGTGAAAATTCTGTGGCACACATTGTCCTAGTCTTAAAAATTGAGCTAACTTGATTGAAATTGGTCTAATTCGGTCAAAGGACACGCCCGTATTACAACGTAATCTGACATCACAAAATGTTTTCAAAAATTATAAAAACGGAAAAAGTCGACTACGCCTTCTTAATATTAGTTAGGGTATTAAAATTTCATACTATCGACAAGATGTTCACAACATCCAGAAAGAAGTTTGAGAAACCCCATAAAGTCTAGCAATGTTATGGATTATTATCAAATCTAAACCGTTTTAGATACGCTTGTCGGTCCACCTACATGTTAAGTGCTATGGTTAACGTATTCTAAATGACTAAAGCTTTTAAGTGTTACTAGGAAGGGAATTATAACCTGTTTGGACTAAGTAGAGAAATAGGTCTAAGAGAATTAAGCTTGTCCGAGTAACGATGGCGAAAGCCTGTCTTCCAAAACATATTCCTTTGTGCCTTTGAAAATCTTTATTTTCTTCTGATAATTATAAATCGATTTTTTTTATATGCAATGGACACCTTAAATCCCAACTTTATTCTAAATTATTAAATATACATACATATAGTGATTACAAACATATATTCTAAACGTTCCTTATATATATACAAGTAAGTAAGTACAAATACAAATGGACATTGATAGGACCTTTAAGCTGATTTCAATACAAACATATTAAGAAAAGTCTTAACGTATAAAAAGTTGTTGTCCATCAGCCTTCCGTGAACTTGATTCTTCGTAATATTCGTTATGTTAGTATATTAAAAATTACACTCGATCATATCACAGTTTCATTGCTCGGCGGACATAGTTACAAAATTGTTCTAAATTGATCGGTCTTCTCGTACTGAATAATAACAGTAATAATAATAATGATATAAACCCAGGGATGTTTATTTTCTAGATAAAACATATTTGAGAAATGCTTCACAAGCAATTTTACTTTGCTGATAGGCTTTCTCAAAGCCAGCATCATCGTGATCCTGTGAAAGAAGAAAATTAAAAATTTCATTTTCGTATTCACATCGAAGAAATTTTGCTCACAAAATAAGGATCAATGATAATGCGTTCATTTTTCGGCAAACCAAAATCGCCAAGTAATAATATTTTGGCTTTAGAATTTTTCGGGGCTAAACGTTCCAAATGTTTTATATTACTCTCATCCATACCGAAAATATAATCGAATTCTTGAAAATCCACTTCTTGAATTTGTCTCCCTGAAAAGTTGAAATAAAGCTTGAAACGTTATCGACGGACAAGGCCGGCAAATGACATACCTTGATTTGAGTAGGATAGACCGTGCTTCGCCATGGTGCTTAAAGCTCTTGGTTCAGGAGGACAATTAATATTCCAATGGGCTATTGCGGCACTATCCACGTGCCAATCTTCGCTAAGACCATAATTTTTCACGATCTCTAACATAACTGCCTCGGCAATCGGTGAACGGCATGTATTACCTTAAACAACGGAGTACAAATAATAATAAAACTATTGTAGCATCGTTTTAGACAAATTGTGTACATACCCAAACAAACCATTAATATCTTTTTAGCCATTGAATTTTTTTTTTTTTTAAATATTAAGGAGAAGATTTTTTTCTAAAAATCCGTGGATTCGTTTCTAATGTACAGCTGATTTTGAAAGAATCTTTAATCCATTCGTAGAAGTGAGGGGCGCATTGATTTTTTAGATAACTTTTTTATCCTACCTTTTATATGTACACTAAGTTTATTATTCCATTTGAAACATTTAAAAGTATAGCGGAACTTTGCTTGGAGACCCTCGACCGCATACAGCGAAATGCTCAGACTCCCATGCGCCACGATAGCCTTGAGAATCGGTCTAATGTGAGTTGTCTTGCGCTTACGTGCAAGTACATTCAGGGCAAGTATTCTGCAGAGATAAAGGTAATCCATCGACCAATGAAGCCTCTTAACTGGACTACACGGATCTCAGGCGCTCGTCTTCGAGTTAGCTATATACCGCGCAACTTACTACCTCAATTCGTCGTTCTATAACCTTACTGGCCGCCGTCTTGTTAAACCATCAACAGCAGTCTTTCTTATCTTACTTGATATATCGATTTTCAAATCGAAGGTTCACGAACCCGGGTGGGTTCTTCCTACAAGCCTTAAATGGCTTGTCATATAAGAAAAAAAAAAAAGAAAAAAATATATTAGTGAATAGTTATGGTATATGGATAACAATGTATACCCTTGTTCGCTTTTAAGCTTTTAAGAAATTGGAACCCAATCTTCCGAAATTTTGCAAGACTTTGTCCCGATGAATTAAGTAAAAATTACTTTGCAGTTTTCAGCACTAACGAATGTAACAATTTTGACGCCTTTGCCTTAAAAGGCGGTATCCAAGATTCGTCTCAAACCAAGTATTAGCAATTTGAAAAGCTTTCTGATAGAATTTAGTTGATATAAATTATATGTAGCTTTTAAAAATTAAAAAAAAGAACTGGTTTTCATCACTGCACTTGCAGCACAAAATTATTAACATTTATTAATAGGTAATAAAAAACCTTCAGCAAAAATCTGATTTATTTCTCAGAACAAGTCTTTATGGTGTAGGCTTCAACCGATCGAAATATCAACTTATCTGGTAGTAATACAATTCTTTTTTGAACATAAATTGACTTGACAAATAAAGTATGGAAATAATTTGTACTTACTGTTAAGACACGATCGTTACAAATACGAAGACGTATGAAAAGTACCACCATTGAAACTACTACGAGGATGGAATAGCAAACCGGCTACCCATCTTTTCGGTTGAAATTTGTTGCTTTTAGAAGAACTGCTCTAATAAATTTATTTAACTTCTCTCTATTAGTATTAAAAAGTCTATTAGTACCAAAGTTTTGTTTCGTTCGGTGCTATTATGCTACGCTCTTCCTGAACTTTGCTTTTAATTACTTAATTCTTCTCGTCGGTGGTGTAGGGAATCAATCATTTTTTAGTGCTGTGCTGTGCTCTCGTTTGCCTTGCCTCTTGCGTGATATGCGCCCCAGTCCTATTTATTAATGTATTTATAACTAACTGGTGTCACGCAGCAATTCCGTTAATTATCAAAATAGAGAACGTTTTATATATTTACGCGCGCCCGCGCGCGATCTTTGCAGTTATTTTGATCTAGTTTGTACTTTTAGACCAGTTGCCTGAACCGTAGCCCCGCCCATGACCAAGTCCTTATCGAAAATGAATCACAGCAAATTGCTCCTACGAAAGCAGATTTTTTTTGTAACGAACTTACAATCACCGGTTAAATTTAAGTTATTTTTTCATATTAAACTACAGTGCTGAAGTATAAATTATTTTTTTTATTTAAAAAAAATACAAATGATTTATTTGGAATTTCAATATTCTTATAAATATTCAATATTCGATGTTCTTAAAAAGTGTCGATAAGTGTAGTTACAAAATCCGAGAACATTTACATTACTCCTGTACGTTTTCTATCTTTTTATATGGGTTTCCGCATGTAACTAACTCGCTTCTGAACGATACTCGGACTTCAATGCTCACAGGTGTGACTGCTTACGTCGACAAAAGAGGAAAAATCCCTTTTTATCCTAAGCTTGAATGCGCAACGACATTTTGGGGCACGTCTTCAAAACTTAGGTAAAAAAAGAGCTCTTCACTGCATAGTTGCATAATCCATTCGAGAACTTGGGATCATTTATCTGAGCTGGAGACCATCCATTTACTGCTCAGTGACCTAAAACAATGAAGGAGTAACACAAATATAATTTATATACAATTATGTTTTATCTCTTATCCATACCGAACGTGATGCTTAAAAACCGTTCGTCTAGACAATAAACACATTGCCATTATTTACAATTTCTGGCATATAAATAGGTATTAATGCAGAACAAACTTCTGTTTATCGCAACAAACCATCTTGTCAACCCTTTATTTTTAAAATTTTATTTTTAACCACTTGCCTTAATGAAATCACAAATTTGCTAATTACAAGATAAAATTTTAAAAGAATGAATCAGCTGATATTTAATGATAGCTTTCGCAATGAAAAAAAAAGTAGTAAATAAGGATTCAGCTGATAAAATAGAATTGTGTGTAGCGACGAAATTTTCCCATTAGATGAGAAACTTTTAAAAGAATAAATCAGTTGTATTTGATAATAGCTTTCGCAATTGAAAATAAGTAGTAAACAAGGATTCAGCTGATAAAATAGAATTGTTGCAGCGATGCTACGGAAAAATACAACTCAAAAAAGAATTCTCAATAAGAACGTGCTTATATTCTTATACTTTTTATGAAAAACGCGCAAACAGCTGTTTTCCATAAACCATTCCGCGTAAAATTTATTTGTTAATATTTATTTCAATTTAATTTAAAATGTATAAAAAACAATTTAAAAATATTAATTATGAAAGAGTGTTCGTATTTTCTTTTTTCAAACGTTCTGCAAATGCTTTACATGCCAATACGCATTGGTTGTATACCTTAACGAAGGGTTCTTCCCCAACAAGCTAAAAACAATAACATAACACATAATTTTAGAAAAGATCAACAAGTGCTTCTTTCTAGTTTTTTTACTTACATAATAAGGATCTTCGATAATTTTATTGCTTTCTTCCAAACCGAAATCACCCAATAACTCAACTTTAGCCTTGGAATTTTCGGGTGCTAGTCTTTTAAGTTCTGCCACATTATTATTATCCATGCCGAAGATATAATCGCATTCTTTGAAATCATTCGCTGTGATAATACGCGCGCGGTTTGAATAAACAATGCCGTTTTGTTTCAAAACACTGAGAGCTCGTTCATCAGGTAATGACCCCGAATGCCAACCTCCTAAGCCAGCACTATCGACCGTCCATTCATGATGGAGTTTTTCGCGTTCAAGTGCCTGTTTCATTACCGCTTCAGCGATAGGCGAGCGGCAAATATTACCTGTAAGTAAATAATGAACCACACTTTCCAAAATATTTATTATTTTAACATTTTTATTAGATTTTATTAACCTAAGCAAACCATTAATATTTTTTTTGTCATATTCAAAATGAAAGGAATTAATTAAATGTTGCGGAATTTTTTCGATTGAGCTTAGACAGCTGATTAATACTTTGCTTGCATTGCAAAGAACAACCAACAACAGCTGAAAATCTGTTAAAGTTAATATAGTGAGCGATGACATTATTATGTTAATGTTTTACAAGAATGTGAAAATAATATAAGTTATTAAAGAACCGTTTTGGAAAATGTCGGGAAACTTAAAAGAAAAAAGCTTTGAAATTGAAATTTCTTGCATGTCTTTTAAGATGATATTTGAGGTATCTTTTATTACTACTTTGTTAAAATACACGGACGAAAAATGTGGGTTCTTAATATGTAAAAATATGTTTACGTAGGTATTGAGGTTATTGATTACCCATGATTTCGTAAAGATCGAATATAATTCGCTTTCTTTATGTAGATATGGTCAGAATTGTAAGACTTCAACTACTCTTATCTAATTTTTAATAGATTTAGATCGTTTCGGTCTTACTTTAGTTACACCCAAAAAACTTAAACATCGAACAGAATACTAAAAATTTTGAAATACTTTCTAACTTGTTATATCCACGACTGCAGACGAAAGGTATACTAATTTCGTTAGTCTTACTAAGGTATGAGTGAAAGTCCGCAGTCCGTAGATCGCGAAATTTCCCTTCTATATGTTGTTATACTTCTAAACGTTCAAGATTGAAATCGAAAGATGCAAAAGTTGTCAAATACATTCTGTATAGGTACCCGCAAAGTGGACAAAGGCTGGCTACGAGCACTGTATCATTACGCAAAAAAAAAAAAAAAATTAGGAATTATGAACCCGTTGAAAACCTTCAATATTTTGATCCAATATAGGTCGTGGAAATTTATTAGGACAAAATAGAAATATTGATAAAAGAAATTGTG
The DNA here is from genome assembly GCA_001077435.1 of Glossina morsitans morsitans. Lineage (NCBI taxonomy): Eukaryota > Metazoa > Arthropoda > Insecta > Diptera > Glossinidae > Glossina > Glossina morsitans. The sequence goes on along the minus strand of CCAG010004027.1, from coordinate 10,577 downwards.
CCAATTGCTTTTCGAACATTTTCGTATTTCGTGGAAAATGTAGGAAGAAACCGTAGGAAGAAAGAGAGAGCATTTGTACCAGGTTCTGGGCACTAAAATGCGTAATCATCGCGACGGGCTGTCCAGCGTCAAATATATATTCCCTTTGGATGTTTACAGCTCAACACATTTTCAAAATGTGTACATCGAAGGCCTCGTAAAAAGCGACGACCGTCAGGCTCTCTTAATGGATTATTCTTGAAATAACGAACATAATCTCTCTAGCGTAGGATTAAGCCCAATAGAATTGGGTTTAATCCTTGAAAACTTGAAAACTTTTTCATTTTTCTTATCTTAAAATCTTCGTACCGTGTTTAGGGGCTCACATTGGGTCCCCAATTTTGTTTTCTTTTTGAATGCGTGCATTTTGAAATCAAATTTGAAAACCACTTGAGCAAATTGATGCCAGAATTCATCCACAATCAATTACAAAGCTATAAATACATAAAAGGACCGTCTAAAAGGGGTATATGGGGTTAGGTTTACTCCTGAAGTGTCGTTATCTACCTTTGGTACAATTAAATCTGAACAGAAACGACTTTTTTAATTATTTTACTTCCAATTTTGTTTTATACATATGTCCATACATATATATATATATGTACATACTTTTAAAGTTTATGGCATTTAGCATTTCTAGCGCAAACTTGTAAAAGATTTTTGCATGAAAAACTCATTAAAATTTGAAGACTACTTAGCTTAGGTTTGAAATGGTTTTCATATATGTACCCTACAAAGGTTCATCACCCCGGTTTCATCAACGGTTGACATTTACTTTCATACATTGAACAGAAACTATGCAATTGTGTATATAACAACTGAAGAGGACATTCGACTACGCACACACATGCAAACTTGTTTAAATAGAACTTTTAGTAGACGAATATGTACAAATGGTTGCACACTGAAGTGAATAAGCGATATGCGTTACACATTCAAATGAAAATTCAAAATAAAATTCTACCGTTAACTGTTTAAAAATAAGGAAAAAATTTAAAAAAATCATTTCTACTTGTTATATTAACGATTCATCGATAAATTTATCAAACATTAGGTACTTTTATATATATGTAAGAGAAATATTATTAAAAGATTTAACCCCTATCTTAACACGTTTAACGTTATGAAATACCTTGCTCTTTACTCTCGTTATACATTGCTCGATTGCACGATTAGCAAGTTTGGTTATGTTGAGTTTGTCATCGCGTTTGTGACTTTTAAAGACATGTGCGAATAAAAGCCTTGTAGTCTGTGGGATGATTTATTTTCCCGCGCATGTAGAAGAATCGCCATAGGGGTACCTGCTAGATATATCTTTCGTTGAATCAAGACGAAATCTAAATCGGTGCGAAAAAAATCGTCAGTTCGTGGAAAACGAGGTCCTGAAGTGAAATTCGAAGCTAAACCGAAAAGTGTCCGTAATATTTTCGTAGTCAATGTTGTGTGTGTTCTGAGCATGCGTAAACGTATTGCTTTAAATGGAGGTGAAGTATTTTTTGATTTAGAAATTTTTCTGCCTTCTTTGGGAAGCATCTCGAAATAACATCTGCTACGCTTATCTGTGCTCAGATCTTTGCTAAATATTGGTATCGTATTGGATTTTGTATTAATATTCACTTTATGTAATAGATTGCAATATTTTCTAAAATTTTGATACTACGAATGTTCGAATAATAGGCTAATGGAAGAATTGACAAAGGAATGGACGCTCCTTGGAGTTTAACTTGCCCATTGCCAATAGGATAATGAGTGAACAAGTGAGTGAGCCATTCATCGCTCCTCGTAAGTGAGGACAATGGGACGCGTCACCCACAGATAATTGATATAAAACAAGCGAAAACTATAGTGAAACACGGTCCACCATTAATTCAACTTTCTTCGTCAACTGTCCTACTTTGATGTTCATATCACAGCAGGGGTCAAAACAAGCTCCAACTATTTTTAAACATACGGCATTCCACATTAATTTTCCTGCTTTTTTAGTGAAGACAGTATTGCTATGTGCGAGTCCATTTGAAATTTTAAACGTACCGGGCCGGGCTTGACGACATCACGGGCCGTACGCAGTTCGTGCCCATCTCTGCTGAATGTCATCCTACAGTGGTTCGTATGATTTTTAATATATTGTTATATGGAAAATGGTCGTTTCGAATCATTTTCAATGGCGTCCGCCCTTGGGCTAAAGGATGTCGGCGTATCAAATTTCATCAATATGTCTGAAATATATGCGATCTATGGGTTCAATACAAGAAAACAAGGCTAACACAAGTGATGTAGGGTATAATGATTTGGTGAATACTGTACGTTACCTTTTGTGGCAAAGGGTAGGTGAAATCTCTTATTTTCCGTGATTCAAGCAGTAGGTTTGTTTTAAAATGAATTGAAGTCCATACGGCCTAAGTATTCCCGCAAATTTTGCTATAACCAAAGTGACTGAGAAACTTTCTGATCAGGACAGAGATAAATCTTCCTCGCGAGCTTTTGACCTATGTAATACTAGATTACTTTCGGACACATTGCAAAATAGCAATACATCAGATGTGTCTATTATGCATATTTCTACAAACTTTCAAAGTCGGAGAAAAAAAATGTCGATATGATAGTAAACGTATTCGCTGAGTTCATGTGTCATATACAGCCTTTCATACGGATATCGTCATTTGACATTTAGGTTCATAAAGGCCAAGACAAATAGTCGAGCAACCTCTCAATGAATGAAACAAATGTTGCTGGTTCGACTGGTTATAATGTTTGGATACGTTACGTTCTTTGGACTGAAATTGATACGATGGATGGATGTGAACGATGTTTATTTTCCGCAAGATGTCATCATAGATCTGTGATTCACATAAATGTATGTGGTGTAGAGTACACAAGAATTTTCTTATAGCGAATAAAGTTTTTTCTTTCTACTTGTGGATAACATGTATAGGTAAAGTTTTGACTGACATTAATATAACAAAAATTTGTTATACGTAGTTGTGTACGTAGTTAGTTGTACATAGTTCTAAAAGCGATGCTTTGTTTGAATTGAATATCAAACGTAATGTGGTTGGCGTGTGGTGTTAGCGTTAAAATGGCGTCTGGTATTGATTTTGTAAAATTGCCAATTTTCCTACAGCAAAGTGCTGCTTCTCGTTCTCTATGTAACGGTTGTTCTCTTCACAAGTGCACTTCAGCCTCTACTCAAGTAGCCATAATACCGTATCAAGGATTTCCATAGAAATACAAGAACAATTTGCGCAAACGAAAAAAGATGTCAAACGCACGAATAACTGGATGTTGATAGACACACACACACATATATATATATATATATAAATATATATATCTATGCAATGAAGGGCTTAAAGAATGAGTACTAAAAGCATCCGACTTAGAGTTTCATTGAAGCCATCCTAATAGAGTTAAAGAGTTGATTTAAATCAAATTAAAAGTTATAAGTGATAAAACTACGGTTAAAAAGCTCGAATAGAAACACTTAGCCACTTAAAGGTATTCAAAGGAAAAATAATTGTACCATAATTGAAGTCATTTCCACTTTCGTTCATTTAAGCAATGGTAGAAAATCGATTTCTCTTTCACTCCGATTATTTCCGATTGATTTCACTGGTTTTGAAAATGATATTATAGCGAAACTGGAAAAGTTTTTTTTATTTTATTTCTGATTATTTCGCTTCACTCTTGCTTCACTCTTACCTAAGCCTAGTGATAGTATTAACATATTGTCGCCATTTAAGTTTTCACATATCGCGCAGACAAACCGCACCTCAAATCCACCAAATAATTATTTTATTTTTATATCCTACACGCCGCTCTTATGGTTATGAAGTATGTTAAGTTTGTGCGGATCTACGTCATATCCAAAAGGTCTTAAGATAGATCATACTTTTAGTATAGAAATCGATTGCGAATAATTTTTTGAATCGATCGGTGCTTGTCTGTTTCTCTGCTGTCTGCCCATGTACTTTTGTGTTGAGCGTATAGGTTGAAATTTTCTAGATATTTGTACTGAAAATAATTGGAGTCAAACCGTTTTCGCAAGGAATTCCAATATAAGCCCCACCTCCTGCACTATTTCCTACGAAAAGTAAACGTTTTTAAATTGAAACAAGTAGGAAAACTATATTCAGCCGTGATTGAGTCTTTTTCATCCTGTTTATGAGTAAGAAACAAAACACCGATTTGTTTTTTTTCTGAAAAACAGAGTTGCTCCAAATTACGTGGTATTGTACGGTTATCCCTCGATCGATTTGCCGGTTTTTAATTGCGTGCAACAATTTCCAATATTTCTGCCGAATTTGAGATCAATAGCTTAATTTTTGTGGCCAGGAGAATGTTTACAGCAGATATTGGACGGATGGACAGACGGACAGACGGATATGGCTGAATTGATTTAGAATTTGATGCTGATCGAGAGTATATAGACATTGTAGGACATCTGAAGCTTCCTTCTGGGCCTTGTAAACGCATTGACAAAATGAATATACCTCATCTTTCGATGATGGGCACAAACATAAAAAGTAATTGCACTAAATCTGGATCATATACGTAAACTTTCTATATTCCATCGCATGTAAAGACTTTTATATGGCAACACAGTCTAATTTTTGTTAATCTAACCTTAGCAGGTAACAGTAGGTAACCAATCAGAAGATCCTTGACAAGAAAATTAATTTTGTTAAGTGTGGACGGATCATCGGTCCACATACTGGGCTCCATCCGATATAAAGTCTTCCATGAAGACAAAGTATAATTTTTGTTATTCCATTAAGAAAATAAATGAAGAATTCTATTGTGTCCAGTGGTATAGAGTATATGATGGTCGGCCTTGTCCAACAATAATACTTTCAAATCTTTTATTTGCTCTCACTGTTAATTGATTTCCCGCCTTTTTTTTTCTTGTAAAAATTCTGTCATTAGCAAGTTAGGAAATTAGGCAAAGAAGATAAATGCAACCATGATATCCAAGCAACCGCCCACAAAATCATATGAAACCACTAATTACTTAAAATCGATAAATGCTGCGCCTTTATTGAGTTAACGTCGACGTCGCTTTGAGTGCAATTTTAAAATAAAAAAAAAAATTAAAAAAAAAATTTAGAACAAAGAGAGTTTTTGCTCACATCGCAAGCATATAAAGCGAATGCGATAAAATAGTAGGTGTAGAAATAAGTCCTCTCCGGCGTTATTTTGCAAAAAAGCGCTTATTTCAAAAGCACGATACAGTGCAACAATGAAGTAAAAACAGCAAAATATTCAATGTTCACGAAAGCGATTGCTGAAGAAATGTTCTGTTCTAACAACGTAATTGGATTATCGGGCTATGGATTCTGAAATTACAAAAGAATCTGAATCGATTTAAGCACGTCCGTCTGTGGTTAAAAATTTTCCTGGCCGCAAAAACGAGGCTATCTTACGCAAGCTAATATTTAAAATAAGCTAAGTCGACCGAAGGAACTGCCCACACTAGCACGTGAACTGAGAACACCTTAGTTTTTCAAAGGGAATAAAAAATTCGCCTTTTGTTTATTATTGCAAATAAATCTACAAAAATTTGAACGTATTTTCGTAGTATCTGTACAAAAGTATGAAAAATTGAACACGCCCTTCCAGTACCATAGTGTATCAAAATTTAATTTCTTTTTCATTACGTTTATAACGCGCTGAAGCAAGCTTCAGGAACCCCATAAAAAATATAAATTCTTTGCCAGTTTCAAATACTGAAGCTTATCCTTCTGCACACATGTCCATCTGTCCGTCTGCTCAACTATGTCGTATTTGTGGTCAACACTTTTACACAGGAATTTGAAAATGTCCGAAACCGGCCAAAGGATTACGCCTACGACGACGCTCACACGTCTATGCAATAAAAACTGCGAACGTCCTTATTTTCCGTGTTTGTTATTTGGTGCCATAAAAATTTCCACTTCTACTCTGGAAGTAGAAAAACTCAGCCGGGTCCCCTCAGTATTATACAGTATGAAAACTTAATTCTTTTCCGTTTTTTTTTTTGGTATTTTATAGGATAACTGTAATGTGTTTAAAAGATACGGTCACAACCGAATATAATTTTCTTACTCTGTCTAGTCTTTTTCATTTAATGCTAAAGCAAGCGAAGAATATGTTCGCCAAGCTTGAAGTTAACTGGAATAAAACTGAGGGGGGGTTGTTAATAACTTACCGAGCGATAGTTGCTAGGCGGCTTTTTTATCACCGACACTTACATACCGACAGTCGGCATGGTTGTAAATACTCGTTTGTTATTTAGCATTGAAGTGCAAATGGTTACTTTGCTGTATAAGCAATTCTATCTGGGCATAGGAAAAGCGCAGATATTCCGTGCGAGAATCTAAATTAAAACAGAGCCGATGCCAGGGAGAATATGTGGCCAGCCAATCGGTCAGCAAAGGGTAACTCTATTTTCGAAGTCCATGAGAAATTTTTCTTTAAACACAACATGTCGATAACAACGCAATACTTGATCTGGAGTTTTGCACTTTTCTACAGACAACTAACTTTCCCAGACATTCAGTTTTCACTTAGAGTAGCATGCCCATGCCGATAAACTTCTTAATTTCTCTTACAGTTGACAAAAATATATTAGAATCGTGAGATATCTAAGATTCATTCGAGACGAGAATAGGTTTCTTAGTCATTGTTCTTTCTCTGTATATATGCATCATGTGGAGTTAATCTGTTAACAACAAACCAGGGAATATATTTAAATAAAAAAAAAAAAAAAAAAAACGAAGAAAACAATAACAAAACATTGTTGAAAATCTTTCAGTCAGTCCTTACACAGTAAAGGTACAGAAGAATTGCGTGCACATAGTATCCGGAATTTCGCATTTTAAAGATACAAAGAGAAAAAAAGGTCGTCAAAACATTTTTTGCCATTATTCAATCAAAGGGCAGTAAGTAGGTGTGTAGAATTGGACTTCAATCTGTCACTCAAGCGCGGAGGGAGGAGTATTAAGCTGTCGCTTTTGTCCAGTATTTTACAAAATAAAAAAATTATTAATAAATTTTTCCTTTTGTCTTCCAAAAGGAAAAAAGTCTTGCAGTGCTGCGCAATTTATTATTTAACACTTTATAGATCGGTCCTTTGGCCGCAGAGCTTTTTTGGCTTCGGCTCAGTTTTGATTTAATGGTTTTCAAAAAACGTATTAATAGACGATCTGTGAGCAAGTCTCAGAGTTAAAAAGAATATTAACAGACGACCGGTCAACAAAGTGTTAATATCTATCAAAGATGTTCCTGCATGACTTGTTACGAGAGAACTCAATTTTACCTATGATTTGAAAGAAATTTTTAAGTAAAACCTTGAGAAAAAGATAGGAAAAGCTATTTATTCCCTTGATATGAAATTTGATCTGCTTTTCGCACAAGTTGATGAGGGTACAAACAAATGTTGATAAATGAGGTCGAGGCCCACTCTTTAAACAGCTTTTGAAATATGCGAGATGTGTTCAAAAAAGAGAGTGACTTTGCAAATTTCGCGAGCTTCGTACACTCGATTCGGTTGTTGACATTATCAGTGATTTTGCGTTTTTAATTTTTTTTGCCAGATGTAAGGATTAAAGGTGTGCTCATTTGCTGGGCGATTTTTGTTATGGGAAAAAGTGGATCAAAGAGTCTGTAGTAAATTTTGTAAGGAAAACAAAATGAAGTGTTCCAACTCACTTCTAATATCGATTGTGCCGTTTCAGCAAAAAAGAACGTTTATAAGTGAAGGTCGTGTTAGCGGGTAATGGCGATGCCCTCGCTGAAAGTTCCAGCACGTCAACAACTGATGAAAATGCTGAACCAGTGAAGATAATTTTGTTGTTGTGGAGAATCGTCGAATCACTATCAGAAATTTTGCTTAGGATGTCGTTATATCGATTGCCTCACGTTATCCACTTTTTTCGGATGTTTTCAGCATAAAAGGTCATGGATATTGAATCATGATAATGCAGGAGCTCACACGTCGCTGTTTGTTTGTAATTTTTAGTCCACAAGCAACACTGTAATCATGCCTCAGTCACCGCATTCACCGGACTTGGCCCACTACAACTTTTTTCTCTTCCCTAAACTAAAAAGACCCATGAAAGGAGAGAGTTCTGCCAGGATTAAGGAGATAAAGACCCTAGAGCTGGGAGAGCTTAAGGCCATACCAAAAAGCGAATTTCGGCTGTGCTTGGAAAATTAGAAGAAATTCTAGCAAACGTATATATCTATAATATACTTAGGGGATGTTCGAGAAAATAAAAAATCACTTATTTTTTTTAAACATACCTCGTATATCGAGGATTAATGCCATTGTAGAGAAAGTTGTTGCATATGTCTCCAAATTTGAAAGCGACAAAATAAATAGAAAATAGAAAATTCCGGACACTTTTTACACAAAAGTTATACGAATGACACTGCAATTAGCTTTAGGAACTCGATGCTAGAGGCTTTCTCGTTAGTAAAAGAGGAATTTGCTTAACTATGAAAAGCGAACTCTACACACGCGGATAATAAAAGGATTGGAAGTAAATAACAATAGTTTTGTAAAGAATTTAATAGAAATTTTGTTAAAAAAACATTTTACAATGTGTTTTATGACCTCTTTGCATGCTATTGAAATGATTTGTATAAAATTTTTTGAAAATTTAGAAAGGAAGTGTATTGTTCAGTTAAATGTTAAATATTTGTTTATAGTAAAAAAAAAAAAAAAAAAAAAATTAAAAATTTATTCATCAAAAGCCTTAAAAATCCTATTTGAAATTAAATTAAAACACATGCAAATTTCTTTTCTATACAAATGCAACGCAAAAGACTAACTAACTATAAGAAGATAAGAAGAACATGAAGAAGAAGAAGAAGAATCGCAATGTCAGATAGCGAGTATGATAGCTTTCAGACAGCAACACGTCCTCTTTTTCTTTACAGTGCTGATGTGTTTGTGGAATGTCAGTTAAAATTAAAAATAAACTTTTTCATCCAGAAGTATAAAGAGAAACAAATATACACACACATACACACGCATGCATACACAGGCAGAGGCCATATGCAATCAGTTTCGATGCCTTCCCTCAAACAATTGTCATTTTTAAATATTTATGCACGACGTGAAGTGACATTTTACTACACTATCAACAAACATCATACTTGTAGATTATTTGTCTACGGCATTGTTTTTTTTATTTTTTTATTTTTTTTCAATGTATTCGAATGTTCTCTCTTTTGTTTTCATTTTAGCTGTTCTTCTCAGTTTTTGCATCCGCCTGTTTGTCTGTCTATCTGTCAGAATGTTTGTCTGTTTACTATCTGTCGGTATGTGTTGAAATCTCCATTATTCATATGCACTTCAATATATCAACGGAGACTACAAAAAAAAAAAACGAGAAGCAGAATAGTTAAAATAAAATAAAAACATTGCATAGACTGTTACAATAGTGTTTTATGCACACATACAACCATAGACACACATGTTTACATGTACATTGTATTGTATAACCCTCCATCCATCCATCTATCTGTTATCGTTCATTTACATGAGAAGCTATTGTAATGCATATAAGGTGTTTATTGTTTTTGTCATATACTTGGATAATTGGATGTTTACCGTGATGATATGGTTTCAAAGTTTTCCCTTTTTTTTCGGAGTTCGTTTTTGTTTTCTTTAATTAAAAAGCAACCACTACTACACTAATATCGTTACTGCTGATAATATGAGTTATTACTCTTAATAACAATTTTTTCTGGCAATTGCTTCACATTTCGCTTATAGGTGAAGCTTTTATTTATTTAAAGTAAATTTATTAGAAATTTTCTTTTCAACAATAAATAAAGATGAACTTAAAAAAGTCCTTTCTGAGCTGACAAAAACATATGGAGGGAGAAAATGCCTACAAAGTCCTTGCTATTGTCAGATCTAAGGCCAAAGGTAACTTTGGTTATTAGAAAACTGTGAACGTCTTTTGAAAGTGTCTGCCAAGGTCTCTTTGTTCCTCCAGTCTCTTAGAAATTCTTTCTCAGGTCTAGCAACATAAAGGAATATCAGATTCTTTGTTAGTTTCTCAGTTAAATATGAAAATTATGAACAAATTCACCAAAAAAGAAAAAGCAATCGAGGTTGATGCCACAATCTTTCACTAATCCCTTCCATTGCTGCTTTGTTCACGTTTACAGTTAATAAGGTTTGGCAAATGGCATGTTGGAGTGAGAGAGCGTTGTGACGCCAGCTGCTAACCTTTTCAGTTAATCAATCTATGCTGAGACATACACAATATATACGATAAAGTTTAAATATTCTTGTACCCTACACCGATCAACATAATTTATATCAAGTTTGTGCGGACTTGCAATTGACTTAGCATCTCTTTCCGGATCCATTTAAACATGCCTCTCCATCTGGCTTACTTGCTTGCCTAATGTTTCAAGTTGTGATTTGTCTCGTTTGAAATTTGTGCTACTTAGTTATATGCTCTTCTAATGTCCTGATGGGAAATTTTTTCTAAAATTCTGCAAATTTTTTAACTTAATTTCATTAAAGGACATAAGTGTTG
>CCAG010004025.1:0-37191 GCA_001077435.1 Glossina morsitans morsitans | reverse complement strand
AAAAAAAACAAATAAATAAATAAATAAATAAAACGCACATTTTTTTACAATAGGCAGAGCAAACATAAGAAAATCTATAAAAAAAATTTTATAAATTTCTTAAAAAGCATTTTCGTTGGCTTAAAACAAATCGGCTTCTTTCGCTAAGGAACGAAAAAAAAACTGGCATCACTTATCGTCACGAAAACCTGTCTGCTTTTTTTTTTTTTTTTTTTGCAAAGGCCGCCTTTTTTTTTTTTTTTGCTTGAATGCGGGATTTTCTGTTTTGGAGGTAATTTTTGTAGTTCTAAGAAATTTGTAATGGAATGTAAGGAATTTTCGAGACACATTTACCTATCCGTGTTAAGCATTTATTGTCATTGTCGCTAATGAGAGAATGTCTTCCTTCATGTCTTCCATTTATTTACTGTACTTTACAAAACAGAAACAGAAACAAGTGCTCACATAATATACTACTTCCTTTCGAATCATCCCCTTTCCGTGCTACCTGCATATGTATGAGTAATTTTTTTTATTTAAGTAACTGTTGAAATAGATTTTTAATCAAACTCGTTTAAAAAAAAAGAAAAAAGAAAACTTTACTTTAAGCCTAACAAGGAAGCTGAACGTGCGCTAATTGCAGTTACCGTTGAAGGTGTGCGTCTGCAACACCTAGAATACGCATCGGCGACGTCACTAATCGTTCATTTTCTTGACAAGTTTGATTGGCAACATAGTCTTAGCCAAGGCTGTCTGGCTGTCTCTTTGTCAAAATGATTGCTGTTACGAATTAAAAGTTTCCATTAATTTAAAATAAAAATTTATTTATTGTTTATTATTATATATAATCGTCTTATAAGATCGGTTTTAAATCGTTAAAAATATATGTCTAGTGGCACTAGTGCAACGACTTTTCCCTTTTGTTGTCACCATATAATTTTTGGGATTCAGCAGTGCTAAGTTCATTACACTTTCGATATGTTACTGTATGTGAGCCTTTGCATATTATGACTTGTTGTTTGTTCCGTTATAAGGACTTATGAAAGTTTAGAGCTGCCAGATAAGTGAATTGGAAGTTGTTATATCCGGAATTATTTTGAGTTTGCATAGCATTTTATGCTATCTAGTATTACAAGTATGTGTACACGCGAGGAGATTATCATGGAAAAGCCGAAAGGATCTATCGGTAATTAGCATCTCTTTTCCCTGCAGTTAAATTTGTGAAAGTCTGAAAACTTTGTATATAGTAACTGTAATAGTCTTACCAAGAACTTTCTAGTGCCCTAGGTATCAGTTACCGATGTTTATCTGCCGCTTTGTCATTTGAAATGACTTTTATAATGGGCGCTGTGGTCAAACTCATGGGAGGTAGACAAATATGTGCTCTTAAATTGCAACTGGGTGCTTGATCCCCAAAAAAAAAATATTTGGGATTTTAGGCTGGCCTCGCTTTGATAATTTCAGCACTGTGCCTTGCCGATCGAACAGTATACGGAATAGTGAATGAGGGAGGGTACCGATTGGTAACGTCTTATTTCCCTCAATTTTCCTTTGACGAGGTTTGCTGCAGAAATTCAAGCTAAACCCTTAGCATTTCTATCACTATCTAGCACTTTTGAGAAAATGATCTGCGCTTACGTTGATCCTTATTCATTCCCCTTACATAGCATGTAACGTTCATAAACCAAATTTGCCAAAGTTTGAAAGAGTTCTCTCATTTCTAGTAATAGATAAACATTTTCGATTTTACATAACATTTTTTTAGGCAGAGTGCTCGGAAAACTTCATTTTTGATGATTCCGTTTCTTCTGTTGACCGCGAGTTATTGTCATATAGATGACAAGCTCTTGAGCGCAGCATGGCAGATATGAGTTATTACCAATAATCTGACATCCATCCGCTATGATCTTTTGAATTTCACTCTTCAATCTTATTAGTATGGGAATGTTATGAAGTTAATGTGCCGGAAATAGGTGCCAGTGCTTATAAGCGTCCCGTTACGAAAGGCGATTTCGGATAAAAGGATAAAATGTCAACAACGCAACACGATCTTGCAGAGACTGAAATGTTTGCAGTAAAGTCCAACCTCTTTGCAGAAATACTAAAAGAAGAGGACAATGAAAGAGTAACAAAAGTGATCAAGTGATCGATATCCATTAAGGCAAATATGATCACTTTCCTCCTTTACAATTACATTCCTTATCTCGAAAATAACGGGCACTACGCCCTTTCCTCTCTCCATGATTGGAATTTCCTAGGAATCAAATACTAATAGAGAAAATTAAAATTTTTTATTTATTTTTGTATATTTATGAAATTGGCATAGATTGTAACGAGGAGCATTGCATGCTGGGTATTCGAAATTCGCTTTAAAGCGGTCTTCGTTTTTTTTTATATTTTTTCACATTTTTTTTTCTCAAGTAAGTAGTTGTCATTAATCATATTTGCATTGCGAATCTTTTGTGTTATTTTCTTAGCTTGATATTCGGCTTTGCGCGCCTCAAACGGTTTGCCATAAATACGCATAAATCAGAATTATTATATATATATATGTGTATATACATATTGTGTATGTAAGATAATAGGAATTTTTGACATTTGGTTTTTTTTTTCTTCTTCATACCAATGATTTATGTGACTTAATGAATGAGCGTTTTAAGATTTTTATTTCCTTAACTTGGAATTTGCATACGCATAGGTGTACTCAGTTTGTCATATGATTTGAAAATGTTCATATGACTTCGTATCAAGAGATTTTTCTTTATGATTTATACGTAAACACGAGAAACCTTTTGTTTGAAATTCGAATAAAATGATGCTCTTAGCTCTTAAAAGCACGCGTTAAGTTGCAAGTAGATGAGCCTTCCCTCGATCGACCCAATAAAATTGGTAATAACCATGTATCAGACAGGATTTCTTACAATGAGTCGAAAGCTAGGGGATCGTTTATCAATGCATTCCATATTCGTGGACTTGACTTCGTTGTCAGCGAACATATTCCCTCAGTTAAAACTTTTATTCCCCACATTTTAAGTTTGTGTGTGTCTATGCAAGATCCCACCAAACTACTTTATATAGGTAAACCTTTTCATGCCTTTGGGCACAATTTTGCGGATATCAAATAGCTATTATAAGTAATGGATGCTTTTACACATAGCTTAACAAAATTTTTTGCTGTACATTGAACTATCAAGCATTAGACTACAAGGATATGAGATTCTTTGGCACCTTAATCCACCCTTTAATTTGATTTGGATATCGAAAATACATTTAATTATTTTTTATTTCTATTAAAAATCGTGGTTAGATGTCAAGAATATCACGTTACTTAAGTCACTCAGTTATTACAATTGTAGTTTGCTGAGCATGCTTTCCTAGAGCCTTTTTCGAAATGGCAATGTAGGTTTTGCAATAAGATTGACAAGAGTGAGTGAGTGAGAACAAAGAAAATATCAGAAAGCTTTCTCCCCAGAGTCAAAATTTCTAATACGCAATTTTTAAATGTTTTCCTTTGGTCCGAGAGCATTACGAAAATGAGAGTTTCGTGCGTCATAATCGAAAGTTTTACGTAAGGTTTTGCCTAACACACAATTCTCCTATCGGATGATTTAAGGAGATCGCTGCCTCTTGCTTCCATCACATTCAGAAAGAAATTGTCCGATTTACCTGATGATTTGCTTCTACGAAGTCAGTAACATTTGAGAAAAAGTTTATTGTGACTACCGTGGCTTCCCACTACGTCTTCCTTCACACATCGGAGATGTCTTTCAAGTTTCCGTCGAGGAACGTTTTATAAATATTTGCCGTGCCTTTGAATATTTCGAACAAGATTCCCGAAGCGTGTAACAATTTAAGATGCGTTTATGTTAAACTCTTCGCCTTAACAAATATGACGAAGCTAACCTACGTTTATCTACAAAGTTTATAAAATATTTATATTTTACTATAGCTCTGAAGCTGTTTGCAAAAAAAAAAAAGACAAAAAAAGATAACAAAGGTTTTTATCGTTGCCTTTCTTAGAAGAGAGTTGTGTTGTTGTCTGTTTTTATTCATCAAAGAAGTTTATAACTAACGTTTTTCTTTACCGCTTTCAAGTAACCGCAGTGTCTTAACGTTTATTATAAAGTACTGTTTAAATGAATTGTCGAAAATTAAAAACAAAAAAAAAAACAAAAAAAAAAGAAATTTTAGAGAAATGTTATTAAAGTTACAAGTTTTTTCCTGCACAGCAAAAGGATCATTACTCTCCATATAGTTTCAAGTCTTGTAATGCCTTTTTTTTTTGTTTTTTTTTTTTTTGGTGTAAACAACGTTTGTAGTTTTTTTCAAAAAGAGGAGGAAGAAAAAAAAAAAAGATAAAAAGATAAAAAGAAAATTAAAATGAAAACTTCCTGTTAGTGTTAAAAAAGCACTCTAGTGGCTTTTCTTAATGTATATTCGTACGCTTGTGAAAATATATATATAGAAGAATAGTTCGGTATGTGTTTGTGTGCGTAACATGCCTCTACTTACATACATATATATATATATATATATATTTGTTTGTGTTTGCATGAGTGCAAAAGGAATGAAAAAAAAAAAGAAAAGAAAAGGAGCAACATTGCTTTAAATATTGTTTCAACAACTTTTACAAATGTTGCATGTAATGCATTTTATGTGGTTTCCAAAGTAATAAAAATTTTTATAGCCTGTACTACTAGCGGTGCTTAGCAGTGCAAACCAATACATACATATACCTATATATATATATATATATAGAATTTGTTTACAATCATGGAAAAGAGGGAAGAAATTAAAAAAAATCAATTCGAAGGTGGCCTAAGTCTATCTATCTTTTCACTTATAGATAATATCTTGATAAAGTTTGTTTACAAACGCGTCTTGCTCGTCGTTCTACGGCATGGAAAAATATACGAGATTTGATCAATATATCAATCAATTCGTCGAATATCCATCGAAACTTGTCTTTCTTTCTGTGCTCCCAGATATGGGAATAAAGTCGTAGGAATTCCACATTAATGCCTCTCCTTGTTCTCGTCTCGCTTCTTCTTCTTCTTCTTCGTCTTTGAAGATTTATTACTGAAGGAATGAATAATCATCGAAAGTGAATGCTTGCGATTTATTTCAAATAAAATTTTGATTTATAGAAATTATTTAAATTTATTACGAGAGCATGTCTTGCTAGTCGTATGGCGAGATCGCTTTCCGCGCCTTCCTGAGGGAGGGTCTCTA
Source organism: Glossina morsitans morsitans (assembly GCA_001077435.1). Lineage (NCBI taxonomy): Eukaryota > Metazoa > Arthropoda > Insecta > Diptera > Glossinidae > Glossina > Glossina morsitans. The sequence goes on along the minus strand of CCAG010004025.1, from coordinate 31,980 downwards.
TCGCATAAGCAAATATTTGCATGTTTCTGAGTTTAACTGTTTCTCGGCTTTTGGTTTTTCATGGGAGGCGATGTATTAGATTGATGGGAAAGTCTTGTCGTATTTTAAATAAAAAATTTTATTAAAATGTTTGATGTGTTCCTCAGCGATCGAAAGATGGTTATTGGTTAGATGTAGATTACTCTCCAACGTGGACCGCAGCATATCATTATCGATGATCTTATTTAAGACTGAAATCACGAGAACAAAATTTGCAAACCAGCGTTGGTAGGTCCGAACACTTAACACTTAATTTCGACTTAAATGCTTTGCTCTTCTTATCTTCCTCTTCCCCTATTTATTTACTGCGCATTTACTCTGCACATTAATGAGTTTGAATGTCTTGTAGACTTGCATGGAGCTTGACTGCCGGCCAGCCTACCCTTTCATATAGCTTCTATGCTAAAATTTATTCATCATTGTCTTCAAATTTACTAAAGTAAATCTTGGCAAAATTGTGTCATGGGAAAGAAAAGGAAATTTGTTACAGCGAGATATGAAAGCCATATACACTTGGTTATGTGACATGCTTGTTTATGATTTTACGTTTTTACCCGACGCTTTCAGTTAACCTAAATTTTATCTCCAATTCCTAGAAGATCTACTCACAAAGGAATTATTTGGAGAATCTTATATTATTAACTTTTCGACGCTTTTTGTCCTCTTGTCCCTTCGAATATTAGGATTTTACTCTCCTGACTCGACTGTCTTTGCCTGCCGTAAACAACTTGCTTACAAACCCTCGCTTGCAAATCTCGTTGTGACATTTTCGCCCTAATCTCTTTTTACTTTTAACAAGCGCTTTGCGTCATCAGTCATCAGTTTCGTTGAAAGGGTAAACCATCCGCACTTGGGTTTTTCCATTTTAAGTGCTTCCTTTTGTACAAAGTAGGTGTGTGACTTTTGTAACAATGTTAATGTAATTATATGCATTTCAAGATATCATCATCATCGCAAGCTTTTCTAGATCTATCTACTTATACTAATAACATTTACAATACCCAGAGTACACAATTGTACCGAAGTTTAAGTAGAGTTTACTAAAAGCGATTATATATTATATTCTATCGATATCGAGCAACCTGTTGTTTTTCTCTCCTTCACTCTCTTTCTTCTTTTCGCATTCGCCAGTAGAGAGACAAGGTTCCATTATATCATCAGTTAATCATTATTTCTATTTTTAGACACTTAAGCGACACCTTAGTTAATTATGTGATTTCCTTTCGCTTCGGAAGCGGTCTGTGCATTGCGAAAAGGGTGTTAAATTGTGATTATTTTTCAAAACTACCGAACTGCATGAAGTCTTATTTTTGGCTTATGTTGTTTTTATTTTTATGTTTATTTTTATTTTACCTTTTTTTTTTTTATAATATAAAATAGGTAAGTAAATAAGTAACCTGAATGAAATGGGTTAAATCAATAGCATCGCCATCATCCTCATCATCGTCATCATCGTCATCATCATCTCTTGGCTTTCATGAAATCTTGTCGTTTTCTTTTGCGGTTTGTTTTTACGCTATGCTTAAAAAAAAAAGAAAAGAAAACAAAACCGGATTTTTTATAGATTGTCAGTTGAGGTTTCCAGCGATACCGTCATCGTCATCGTCATCGTTGTACTTATAAAGAGATGCTATATAAGCTTGGTGGTCACTGCTTATTCCGCTTCTTAAGTTTCTTTCGTTTTCAATCAATTCGTTTGCTGCTGTTGTTGTTGTTGTTAGAATTTAATTTTAATTCTCTATAGATTTCCATTGCAATTTATAAAAGTTGTGGCCGGAAAAAAAAAGAAAAAAAAAAACAAAAAAAAAATAGTAAAAGAATCACGAGATGTTTTTCCTTTTCTTCTTCTTCCTTTTTCAACTCTATCATCAAAAATCAAACAAATCACGTTTGTATTTATAAGCTACACGTAGCTTTTACTACAAAAGTATGTGTAAAAGTTGTTCAAAGCATCGTAACTAAACACGCTCCCATACACATGCACATAATTTTCTGTTACACGCACCTTTATTTGTAAATCATGTTTCGCGATCTGACTTTCTGGCCTCCAAGTTTGTTACATTACATTACATTACCACGCTTGTAAAGATTTTTATTGACTATAGGCCGCGCGCGTATGTATTTATTTGTGCGTTCGTTACCTTGTTGCTATGTTCTTAATGTTGTTGTTGCTCTTGTTGCTGCTTTTATTTATTTTTTTTTTTTATTATTGTTATTATTATTATTGCCATTAAAGAGGTCCATGGCCTTATTTACCCAGATTTTATAAAGAGCCACTTGTGTTTTTTTTTTCTTGTTCTTGTTCTTGTTGGTTGATTGCTTTTTTTAAAACTTTTATTATATTATTTATGTTGAAGTTTAATTAAACTTTAATTAAACTGTATTTTTTTTTTTTTTTTTTTTTTTTGAAACATTAATTGAAAATATTCGCAAATTTTCTTTTTTATATTTTATGAATATTTGTAATTATCATAAAAATAAAATAACTTCAAAGCCCTAGGTTGGCTGGTTCGAGTTAAAGTTTTTGCTTGATTGTTTCTACGCTTCTTACAGTTAAGCCAATTTTCTGCAGATTAATATACTACTCATCGCTTAGCCCATTTATAAAATTAGTATATGAATGCATGAGAAGAAGATTTAAAATATTAAGAGCTTGCTTACATTCCATGTGCCATATGCGATGCAGAAACATGGAGACCCTTCCTACTGCTCTCCTTATATAGGCAGAGAAGTAAGCGGCAGACAACCAATGATAAGAAATTTTTGCAAAATATGGCAATCAATGGACTTGATCTGCTGGCGTAATCCTTTTACTATAAATATAATGCAAAGGGCCTTCAATTTATGAGATGATAACGGGTTTAAGTATAGTGCTTCTAAAAGTTATTGTTCCGCTCCTTACGTCAATATACGTTTCCTGATGTAATCAGAATGCCTGCCTGATGTAATCAGCAAGGCAAAGTTTAACGGGAGAACAAATAATGGGTGCATTACCCAGGTTCATTATTTTTTTTAAATTTTCGAAATTCTTAAAGTAGTGTTTAAAAGGAGAAAAAGTTTTAAGAAGATACCGGATCCACACTTCTGTTATGTAATCGAGTCTTTCATTGACTTGTAAAATCATGAAACGAGATACCTGAAAATCTCTGCATTCTCTCGGCCAATTTTCAAAATTACTTAAGCCAAAAAATATAAAAAGAGGGGAAATTATACGCTACTTTTGTGTAATCGGATCTGTAGTTGACCGATGAAATCACTAAAAAGCTGGTTAAAAAAGGGGGCAAATAATAAAAAGATTCTGACGTTTGCAAATTTTGTGTTATTAGTATACGATCTTGTGTCCATTAGACCTTTACTGCAGAGCTTGTTAAAGTTACTAATATTGCCTTTCTTAGGATGGAAGCGAACTTTTGGTTCACCCATGAAATCACGAAAAAAACGTGCGATTAAAATGTGATTATGGTCTTTGGTGTTCCCGCGTCCCCCGTCCAGATCACAAGACTATTTATCATTAAAATTTTTTCAACTTAAGCTTGCGTGCTTATATGGCCCTTGGCCTGGATGGAGTATTGCAGCCGAACTACCATCACATATGACGCCACGTTAAAATGCGTAAATCTTAACAGATGTCGAAAATCGTTACGATGTTACGATGTTATGTACGTACTTTTACCTTGAAGCCAACTGAATCCGAAGACAAATTGATCTTCGAATACATTCTTCATTTATTAAAAGCATCTCGTTCAAGTTAACTTTAAACTTTTCCATCACTAAGTAATCATCAACGCATATGAAAATCGTTCCAGTTTCCTACTTGGATTGACTTTGTACTCACTGTACGAAACAGTGCTACGTGTATGAATACATCGTTTGAAGTCCGATATTCCGTTAGAGTAAAGAATTGAAGAGAAAGAATAGCAATAACAATAATTGTAAGTAAAAATTCGTTCATTCGATTCAATAATTCATTAACGATTAAATCATCGGGTTTACCCTTTGTGTACGTTTCAAGAGCATCTTGTATGCAATTTTTTCATTGAATTTTAATAAAAATTTTATTATAAAAAACATGCCTTTTTTTCAAACCTTTTATTTAGTTAATTAAAATCTTAATAGTGGCATTCACTGTTTGCTTACAAAGAACTTGTAATACTGTGAATAGCCTGTGTATACCTTTATTCGCTTATCCGATTGTCTATTTCAATGTGTAATTATCGCTTTCTATGCCAATTCATCTGTTTGGATGTTCAATTATGCGTATGTTTATTGAATCTTCTGTCGTTTGCCTGATTATGTGTCAAACAATCGATTCACTTAACCGTCCTTTATCGTCTTTCCCCTCCTTATCTTTATATTAACGCTTCACGGGTTCCTTAAGCTTTTGCTCCCCCTTTTCCCCACTATCTGGCTGCTAGCCGCATATAGAGTCACTTTATTGTGGTTCTCGAAGTCGTAAAAAAAAATAAAAATAAAATAGAATTTTAAAATTTCGTGCATATAGTCTCAGGTCGTTTTCTGAAATGGATTAAGTTCGTATGCAATCACACCCATATCTAATAAAGCACTTCACCCAATTCCCTTTTTACACGAATTAGTTTTACACGAATTTGATTTAACACGAGTTCAAAAGAAAAAAAATTTCTTTTTTTACACGAATTATTTTGTTTTAACACGATTTTATATTTATGAATTTCAGATATAATTCCCTTTTTCCAAAGTAGAAGTTATTTGTTATAAAATATTTGATGAATTAAAATGCGTAAGCACGAAATAAATTAAGTGAACTCTAACAAGAACTTTTTAATATTGTTTACATCTAATTCTTTTTTTACACGAATTTTTTTTTTACACGTATTTTTTGGGAAAGTATCTATCGTGTAAAAAGAGAATTAGGTGTACATCTGGAACAAAGTCTGTTAATTTTTTTTATTGAAAAACCTCGCTATTTTTCAAAGGCAAAAGAGATCTCATGCCACGGGCTTTCAATTCGCAGTGAATGCTCTTAACTTGTACATATATATTTTAATATCTCTCTGTTTATATTATTATGTTATTTTGTTTCTTTCATTTGTAAATATTTCCAATACGTGATTGCTAATAATTTCTCCAATCTTTTATTTATTTAATCGATTCGCTTTATTACTGTTATTGAATTTTCAGTTTTTTTACACACGTCAACGGGTATATTGAATTTATCAAGCGGCTTAAAGAGCAAATGCATTTGATTATGAAATAATTCGTGATCAAAGTGAATGTCGGAATCCGGAGATTGTCTGCCCGTCTGTCCGTTTTGAAACACGATACGTTTATGACTTCTTATCTCTTCATCTTCAAAATAACATTCGCGATGTAGTAGGCAGTAACCATAGTAGGTAGTAACCCTTAAAAGTTGTGGTCGTATCGTAACGTATCTTTTATAGGTTCGCTCAGTGTCATGTTTACCGAGTTATTTGCCGGTTTAATTCCATAAATTTTTCTCATCATTTCATGAAATAATAAAAAAAAAAAAAACTTTGCAATGAACTCGCTGTAAGTATCAAATGATTCGCTCTCAGCCGAGTATAATTTCTTTCTTCCTTTTTTATACCCATCACCGAAGCATGAAGGGTTTATTCATTTTGTCAAAACGTTTGCAACGCCCAGAAGGAAGCTTCGTAGACACAATAAAATATATAAAGTATTCTTGATCTGCGTCAAATTCTGAATGAATTTAAATATTCCCGTCTGTCCATCTGCCTGCCTGTGTAATGCCTGTTGTAAACATTCTCTTGACCACAAAAATGAAGCTATCGACTTCGGAGTAGGGAAAACTATTGGAACGTATATTCTAGGGGCTATGCCCGATCTGTAAGAGATTCGGAAAAATTGGCCACTGTCCACCTATCCAATATCATAATGTATTAAAATTGAATTTTTGTTGCAGTATCTTTATAAAGCGCAGAAGCAAGCTTCAAAAAGTCCCTATACCTACGCATGTCCGCCCGTTCGTTTGTCCATCAGGCCGCATGCACAGTTGTGTAGGATCTGTCCTTCGCAGTCTCCCTTTCGCAAAAGTGAGGATAGAGCTTAAAAATTTGCAAAATAATTTAAAAACGCTCCAACCCGGTTAAAGTAAGCCCCTGCTTTGCTCTTCTGCTGTTTTTTGCTTGTTGATCATAAAGTGTAACGCATACACCCTATAAGTTTCCACTTTTATGCTGAAAGTAATAAAAATCAACCGCGTCCGCCCAATGTTATAGATGAGGAAAATATAGTTCTTTTCTTTATTTTCGTAGGATCACGGCGATGGGTATAAAAAATTCGATCACAACCGACTATAATTTTCTTACTTGCACTTTTTTTTATTATTTTGCATTCGATTTCGATTTACAAAGAAGAATTTTATTACTTTGTATTTTTTTGAAATGAAACGCTTTTTCACATGTTTTTGTCTGTTGTTTATGGCAGCATTAACCAATTACATGTAACTTTGGATATATACGTACATATGTGTATTTATAAAATACATATTGAATATGATATTATACCACAAGTGTCTCTACATATGATTGTACATATGTAGATATGTAAATATAAAGAACTATTTTACGAGTAAGATGCACAAGTAAGTACGAGTACGAGATTTCAAAAAAAAAAAACTTTTACGTTATGATCAGTGTAAGTTTATTTAATACAAGTCATGATGTGTAGAGAATGATAAAAATTTATTTTATGAACAAAATTGATGATTGGAAGAAAGCCAAACGATATTAACCATGATTAGATTATGTGAAATTAATTCCTTATATAAGAGATCTTTAATCGTAATATTATCTATTATGTATGTATCTCGTTTGATGGGGTAAGTTATGGAAATATAGAAATCTGAAGTTAATTATCGTAATCATGCATTTTCTTAAAAATTCAATTTTATAAATTTTTGTCTTTTCCTCATGTTACCCACATCTTATTTTTGTTTATCCCTTACGGCCCACTTAACATAGGCTGTCTTAAGGTGGTGCGGACATACGTAACACCAAGGAGATCCACCTTTTATTATATTAGAAAATGATTCCGAATAGCTTTAGGCTTGTCTGTCCGTCTGTTCGTTTTCTTTTCTTGTGCTCAACCGACAGGTCGCAATTTTGGGATTTTTTCAACAAATTTGGTGCAATAACGTGTTTTCACACAAACATAAAGGCTATTGAAAATGGCTTGGATCGGTCCACTTTTCGCCTTATATTGCAATATCTTCGCATAGAAATAATGTCTAACTTTTGGTACATTATTACCAAAACGAGTAAGTAATTGCAGTAAGCGAAGTGGTGCAGGGTATTTAAGATCGGCCTTGACTGTTTATAAGGTTCCCACTTCGTTTAATGCTTAAACTCCTAACTTCGATAGTAGTAAGCAAAGTACTGTGCGATAATTAACCGTAGGTCTGGGCTGATTACAACGGTTTAACTAGTTTGTCGAATCGATTTCAGCCTGTTTATATCTATGATATCGGTTTCGTCTTTAACCTATTTTCGCGATATTTTAAATTTCTTTCCTTTTATGCCTCAAGAATGAATGCTATCAAAAATAAATCCACTTTCCACATAATGGCGTTTTTGGAAATTTGAAAATTTATCTCGGCAAAAATTGATGGAAAAAGGGTTTTGAGAAATCATGTAAATTTATTTATTATGTAACAAAAAAAGAAAGTGTTTATAAAATAAATTAACTGCTCTTTACCTTACCAGACATTCATCTAAAGTTTCACATAATTATCTGAAAAAAAAAGTTTCTGAAGTTTTCATGAGAAAATCGATCACTAACACGAAGACTTTGCTGTCGTTAAAGCATGACGCACGTGAATGATTCACCGCAAATATAATTGTGTTTTTTCACTTTTTATATATATAGGAATATTTAACTTAAATTGGGATAGCATTCCTTTTTACATATTGAATGAGAACATTGTTGAGTGTTTACTTTTCATTTAAAAACTTTAAATAGCTTTATTTTTTTTTCTTTTTGTTTTCTTACTAAAATAAATCCTTAAAAATTCCTAAAGAAACTAAAAGAAAAAATCAAAAGTTAAAAATTTCAAGCATTCCATCGCACCCATAAAGCTGCCGTGTAAAGAACGTTTGTAATAGGTAAGAGAGAAGTGCACTCACTCTAAAACGAGTCTTGGATACACGATACAATTCTCGAATAATATTTTCATAGCGTTATACGGCTTATGAGCTATAACTGGCTAATATTGTGCTTGTCTAAACTCAGGAGATGCAAGTTCAAGTAGTTCCCATAAATTGAATCGTTCCCTAATCGTTCACAAGGGCCGTTGTAGATAAAATTTCCCACAAAGCTGAGATCCATCAGCGATGTAATATTATTTCCCATAAAGCTCGGATCCATCAGCGACGTAATATATTTTAGTTTGATTTTGGTTCAGGCAAAGCTGTTCTTGTACATTTGGTTTGTTAAAGTAATTTTCGTTCTCAGGCTACTACGCATATGAATAGTTTTGATGAGATTTCCATGGCGACTATAATTGGCCCACAACGCTCAAAATGACGTTTGTTCGATGAGAAGTTGGCGCGAGCAAAACAAGAGATGACCAGAGGCCAAGACGGTCCATATAATGTATTATGACTTGACGCTCGGAAGGTTCCTGTGTTCCATAAGCGATGTATTCCCATTCCGTAAGCCGTTTGGATGTCGATCCGGTTAAGCCTTCCCAGGCGAGACCAAGGCTAGGGCCAAGCAATTTGAAACTCTAATGAAGAAGAACATTTGTAGAGTCACAAGCACAACGTGTTACAAACGAAACGAGAAAATGAACAAAATCCTCATGCTCGGATTTTGTTTTTAAGAGAAAAAGAAAAGGTTTAACCTAAACTGTATTGAAAACGTGTTTCAAAGTTATTTTAAAAACAAAAACAAATAAGTTTTATTTTGCTTCAGGCCACGTTATTCACACTCCTATATATATATAATACAATAAAAACTCGCTAAATAACTACTACTCGTAGTAGGATTGAGTCACACATTTTTATAGCCCTCATCGGTAGATAAGGTATAATAAATTTCTTATTTTATCTGCAACAAATCGAAATACGTGCAAAATCATGCAGGGAATACATACATCGCATCGCGCATCTTTGATCTATCTATGCGTCCGTCTATTGATGGTACTTTAGAAAAGGTAACGAACCTATTTGCAGGTTTTCTTTTCTTTTTTTTTTTTTTTTTTGCTCTTTTTGTTCTCTTAGATATATAAAATTTCAGAAACTTTGTCAAGTCGGCTCGTAAACACATTCATAATCGTTCGTCAAATCTTAAGACATAATCTTAAAACATTGAGAATTTCCTGATATTTTTATAAAGCATATGAACAGTGCTTAAAGAATGCTTCTATTTAATATAATTATCATCATTAACTCCTCGCAGAAGGAGGCGGCAGGGTATTCAAAATTCGTTCTAATGGCTTGTATAATTTTTCTGCTTTTTCTGCTGTTTTGCTTTTGCAAGCACATGCAGGCAAAATATTTTGCGGTTAATGACAAGTATACAAATACACACACAATATATACGGGTATATATATGAATATCTGTGTGCATGTGCATACATTTGTATATATAAATATATATGCAGTGTCTTTATGCGTTTATTTGTAAATACAAAGGTAAACATATTGTGTTTGTGTTAGTAAATGTTATGCCATACCATGCACGATGCTTATATATAGGTTTATGATGGATTTAACCTTTTTCTTAGAGAGGTATGAAATATACATTTTTTCCTTAACAGATTGCTGCAATACTTTAATATGAAAATTCTATTTAAAAAAGGAAAAAATGTTATGATTATTATTTGAAAAAGAAAAAAAAGAAAAAAAAAAAAAACTGTTGAGATCAAAAGGAAGTAAGATTTTGTGATTTAATTCGCAAAAGTTTATTCAAGCGAACGGTTCGTTTTTTCCTTTTCTTAATTTGATGCCATCTTCCTAGCATGGCAAGCTTTATGTCAATATCTTCAGTTTTGTGATTTAATTCGCAAAAGTTTATTCAAGCGAACGGTTCGTTTTTTCTTTTTCTTAATTTGATGCCATCTCCCTAGCATGGCAAGCTTTATGTCAATATCTTCAGTAGTTAATGAGATAAGTTTTTTCGCTTTCACTGAAAAAACATGAACCTCTTAGGCAAAGTGGCTCCAGCACTGTAGCTTATTAGCAGTAGCCAGAAATCTATCTAGAACGTAACTAAATCAGACGAATGGGACGTTACTGGATTGGCATTAAACGGTTCTCTATTCTCGAAAAACCAACGGAGTGTGAGTAGGTGGAGTACTGTGATCCGAAAGAGCAAGAATTATGTGTAGAAGAGTAATTCCTTAAGGAACTGCTTTACTTAGCTTAATTTTCTGTTAATCAATTTTTTCTTTTGCTGTAGCAGATGTGTCCTGAACATACAATTCTTTCAATTTCTCCCAAAGGTGTATGTTCGTATGAATTTGACACAGGAGAACTGCAAGGCCTCGTTAATACCGGACGTCACACACAACAAACGTTCTCACCAATATTCTTTTGCAATATTACCTTTACTGCTTGGGTTTCATTTCTCTTTCATATTGACATAGGAATGATGTAAACATTTTGAACATTGTGTGAATGTTCGATTGTTTTCAGAAAGATGTTTCCTTTCTCACTTAAAGGAAAGACTGCAACCTAAAATGGTACTACGCGGCCAAGAATTGAATGATGAATGAATATAAGAAAAGCTGTAACATTTTTCTTTCTTGCGATCACGCTAACTATTACTGTTTCTACCTTCGCGCTAGTTGACAACACCTTTTTCCCAGTCTTTTCCGAGTTTTGCGTTTGAGCAAAAAAAAAAAATAGATGACTAATAGACACCGTGGGACATAATATCAGTCTGTCCGTTAAGAAAGTTTTCATCGTCCGTGTGTGTGCCCATAAGGGTTTCTGCTGCGTGTTCGTTGGATAAAAAGTACATCGCCTCACCATTATTGCCGAGCTATCTAGCTTTACAATGACGCCTACCTTTATGTGTTATAGCCTCTGATAGTCTGATTGTTTGACTACTTGATTATTGCGTTGCACAAAAGTGTCTGACTTTGACTGGATATTTAAAAAGTATTACTTTCCATTTCAATGCTTGCCGAAACGTGTGCTCTTATCTTTACTGCAGGTCAAAGGCTTTGACAAGCTACTAGAACTGTGACAGACCTTACGACATAATCTCTTAAAAACAATTACTGCACATAACCTTAAAAGAAACAAACGAAACTGGTACAAGTTTTATTGTGATTTCGTTTGACTGTAAAATTGCGAAAATTCCTTAATAGATTTACGTTTTTGGTTTATTGAAAGCAAATATAATAGCAATCAAATAATTTGTACTTAATTTAATAAAAATGAGAAATTTTGTATAAAAACTCCGTGATTTACAGGTGTTTGTTTAAATGCAATCGCAATTACATCCAGTTGTTCGTGGATCTTGTTGTGAAGTCATACTTTTGTACTCATAACCTGCTGACAGAAAGCAGAAAATAGTAGAAAGTTGTATTTGCGCTAATGTGAAAGAGAAATAAAATCTAGAAAATTATGTTAATGTGTCATAAACAAACATTTAGAAAAAGTAAAAATAAAAGGAAAACTGAACGAACACACATTTACTGCATTTACTTTTAATATGAAGCATTTGAGAAATGACTAAAAACCTTATGAAAAATAAACAAAACAACAAAATTTTTTTATATATTCATAGTCGCCATGTCATAAACTACATATGTACTTGCCTTAAAAAAGTTTATAGACTTCTTATGACGACTTAGTAACGGTTTGTAAATTTGTTTTCGTATTTCATGGATAGTGGAACTGATGTGCAATAATAATCTTTATATATGAAAGTATTCGTCTCGCCTAACTTCAAAATAATTGACAATTGACTGTCTTTCTTGGCTATATAATGCCACTACTCTCTCTCTCTCTCTCTCTAATGAACGCTTCGAATGTTTTTTTTTTGTATTCAAATCATTAAATATTAGAATATTCAATATATGTCTAAAAGGGACCTCCAAGACGCATTCAATGTGACAAAAAAAAAAAAAACGCTTTTATCGTTCAATGTAGTCTTCTTTTAATTCCATAGCTCCTTCAGTGATGTTCAGATGATCGTTCCAAGTCGAGGCAAAAGATCGGCTCTAGTGCTTGGAATATTCAGTTTATATACTTTTATCGTGGCGAGCATAAACTGTACGGCACTAAGATGTAATGAAAGTTTTGTGCTGGTTATGTTTGATTAGAATTTTTCTTCTGTCACTTCTTATCGCCAAATCTCAATAAAATAGAATTCAGACAAATAGGGTAAACTTCAAATTCTTATCGCAAGGAATATTGACACCTATCATTTCTTTGGCGGTGGCAATGGAGAAGAGTCGGTAGGTCGACGAGAATACGAAACGACGTATGTTAGATAGCATCGCAAGGAGCAATTAAAAATCTGGTCTTTCAAAGCGGTCCACTGCCGCCGATATTCGTAAAATCCTTTACCTACATATCTATCCCCTACACACGGTCACAATGAAACCAGACTTCGCAGGTGTGCGCAGGTGGGAATCTCTAGTAATAAAAGCACTTCACTGATTACTACCAAGTTCAAAATATTATATTTTTACACTTATTCTTTTACGCTACATCTGGATACCTATAACCCTATGCTAAGCAAGATCACAGAGATATTACAAGTCAGAGGACAATCGCGACACTTATTTCTTTACGCTACATCTGGATACCTATGACGCTAGTCTAAGCAAGATCATAGAGATATTACAAGTTAGAGGGCAATCGCGAGCAACAATGGTATTGCGTTGGCGACTTTTGCGATCAGCCGTTGAGCAAGCCATATAGAATCTTTCTTATTAGAATATAATGAAAGAAAGAAAAAAAAGTAGGAAGATATCTGAAGTATTTTTATGTGATTGGGAATTTTTAGTGCGACTCTAGAATAGCAAATTTGATGCAAAGCTACAAACAGTATAATAAGAAAAGAAAGCCACAATGTTTCTATGATTAGTCAACGGTCACTACACCACAAAAGGCGTCTCATTTTGAAAGTGAAAACATAGATTTTTAGGAACTTATTTTCTATCATAAGCCATCTTCTCGAGTTTGTGTGTAGTATGAAGAATTAATACTTTTTCTAAGTGACTCTGCTGATCTGTAGAGAATTGTTAGGTATGGAGCCTTCTCATTTTCTTTGGCTTCAGTTATTTTCGCTAGTTTTAGTTAATTTACTTGCATTCTTTCAGTAGCATTTGAATTCGTGACCAGAAGATTCTTAACATATTGCGTACTTTTGAGTAAGTGATTTGTGCTACGCGTCGGCTATGAAAAGAACAGATTTTAACGTATCGCTAGAGAAACCTTAAGAACGCTGGATGATTTTTTTTGCAAATTTGGGCCACTAGCGTTGAAAAGATTGAAAGGTGCAGGAAGCAATACGGCCTTAATCAAAATGCCTTGCGAAAGTTTATCAGTCGGCCCTCTCTCATTATTCGTCATTACACCCGTACATAAGTTACAAATGTGCGAACGCAAGCATTGCGTTCATAAGGTCAATAACTTCATTTGGAATTTCGCTACTTGTTTTTTATCTTCAAATTAATAATGAGAAGAAAACAAAAGAAAATCTCCTTTAACTAGCATTCCAAAAAGATGTCATTATCAACCTTGTTGTATCTGGCGCCTTAAGACCTTACGTGTAAATACTTTTGCATCACTTGTTATTCTTACTGCTTATATATATTTCTTTTGTGCTCCTTGCGCCCTTCAGAGTTCTAGTTCTCTTACAAAATCATCATCATCGTCATCACCTTTTTAAATAAAACCAGTAATTTTTTTTGATTTTTCTTTTTTCCCCTGCTGTAGGTTTGTTTAATTTAGAAATTCTTCCTTTTGCTCAGAAACTCGTTAATAATCAAGAGGATTTTATTTTAGTTTGTTGCGTGTTTTTATTTTGTTTATTTCTATATGTTTTTTTTTTATTTCATTTTGATTCATTGTTCTATTCTATGCATCAAGAGTAGTATATGAAAATGTGCATACGTGTGTATGCTGTGTTTTATGTGTGTGGGCAAACGGACAAATGAGATGAGTGCACCTGCTAGTACTTATAATGTATATGAAAATATGTAAATACTGTAAATGCATACAAACACAGATGTACATACGGACATTCAATACTTGTCCCGTACACGATACATTTGTAAATCTTGTGAACGTACATTTTATAGCTACCGGTTTTGCTTGTCCAACCAGCTACAGTCAACAGGTGCTAACGTTATTGATACACGTTTCTAAACCAAGGTTTTTAAAAGGTGGCCCCAGCAAATTTTTCTATCTTTTTCAATTTTCAAGACAAGTATGTTATGTACCTATACTTAACGTATTCTTGACAAAGAGGTCAAGCATTAAAAAATTATGAATAACAATTCTTTAGTAGAACTTAATGATATATCTTTTATATCTTAAAGAAAGACAGAAAAAAGAAGAAAAACGTGATTTGCAATCGGTGTTCCTTAATGGTATAGATGTCGTATGTCCAACACATCGAGCAGAAAAAAGTGTTTTACTAATTTGATGTAAATTCGCTGCGACTCTGTCCTCTTAATCGCGTTAGGATTAAATTGCTTGATAACCTTTTGATCTCATAATAAAATGCTTCCACTTCAGGCCTGGATGTTATATAAATTCAAAAATGTAGCTTTTTTTTACAACGGATTAACATTCTATTCTAGTGAACGAACACAACTTATTACTACGATTCATCCGGAAATTTCAATTTCATTTTTGATCATTGCATGAAACCTTACCATAGAAAGCATTTCGCTAAAAGTTCTTCTAAATTCCTTTCGTTTAATACAATCTGTGTCAGTAACATCATCGTCTGCCTATGGAAACCAGAGGAAAATAGCTTATGAAGTTTATCTCTGTGGATTAAATCAGTCACATACTATGTCGGCCACAGTAGCTGATTTATGCTGACTGGATTAGCCGACCGCTGTCCGATGTGTTAGGCGACGCCGTATGTGGGCCAATAGAATGTTACTTACTTACTTTTTATGCTATGATTAGGTGCGGAAAATAGAATGCTTTACAAAAGTCGATTATATTCATCAGAGGTCCTTCTGGATGCAAATCACATTATTTGGGCTATAAGAACTAAATGGGTTAGCCTACGCAAACTAATCTAATTAATCTATGCAAACTAGAGTAGTTAGCTTGCTTAGTTAAGCTGTGCAGGCGGATACCAAAATCAAATGGGTTAGCCTGCGCTAATAAGGATACATGATAAGACGAACTAGGTGAACAAGTTTAATGAATTGGGGTATACAGAAACTGGGTTGTGAAAGTTGACCCAATTTGATTATGAAAACTATATTACTTAATATCTGAAAATTCCATTACTTATCCTAGGCAAACTAGACTGCTTAGCCTATGGGGAATAGATTGGTAAGAATCTGCCAACTGAATAAATTAGTCTGTGCAGGCTAGATCACATAGCCTGAGCGAACTAGGTTAGCTTAAATATGAAAACTAGATTAATTAGTCAATGCACACTAGATGACTTAATTAAATTAATTTAAATTAAACTATAAATTAATTAGGGTGTGCAAACTAACCTTGGCTGGATATGAAAACTAGATTAGCTAGCCTATGCGAATTAGATTAGTTAGTTTATGTGGAATCAACTAGTTAGAATCTAATAACTGAATAAATTAGTCTGTGCATACTAGATTAGTTAGACTAATTAACCTAGGTTAGCCTAAATAAAGTGACTACAGTAGTTAATCCATGTGGAATAGATTGGCTTGAGTATGCACATTGAAAAAGTTAGCGAATACAAATTGGTTTAATTCGTTAGACAAATTAGAAGAACTGACCTACGCAACCTAAATTAGTTATGGTAAGCAAATTAGTCTGCGTATGAAATTTAGTAAAGTTGGCAAAATATATAATGCCAAGGGGTAGTAAGTGATAACTTGGCTATGAAAATGTATACTTAAGTCCTTTGTTGGGGAAAAAGAAAAACGAAATGAATTTCCGAACAATCTAATGTGTTAGTTAGGCAGGTACATTATGTGTGTGTTAGTTTACGGCAAACTGAATGCGTTAACTTAGCGAAACTTAGTTGGTTATGCTATATATATTCCATATTAGTTAGGTAGTCGAAAGAGATTAGTTAGTCTATGCGAATTAGGTCGATTACCCTATACAAGTTTGATGAGTTAGACTGTGGAGACTATATCAGTTAGGCAAGTAGGATAATTGGTTAGGATAATTAGTTAGGTTATTCAAACTTGTTTAGGTTATATATTCGACCTGTATTATGCGACCTGCACGTGCGTATATATGCGTTCGTATATGCATTCGTATAAGATGCTCCGGGACTTCAGGTTTTATATAATTGATTCACCTTTTCATACAATTCATCAGATAGCAGATCAGATAGCATTTTACTAACTAACAATTACATCCTCTTTCTGCTATTTTCACGAGTAGCTAAAATGTTAACACAAGACTATTAGGATAATTAACTTTCTATCAACATTAATGTTAATAACCTGTTTTAACCTTATGTAACTGAAATGTGCGTTCAACTTGATAACATTTCATTTATTTTTGTTAAACAATATTTGCTCGAATAAATTTTATGATTTTTTTTTTTTAAAATTATTTATTGAGAGCATGCGAATAATTTGCATGTAAGGCTTTTCATTTTACTCTATCGAACAAGTGTATGCTTCGTGTTTGGCACGCATTTAAGTATGCGAGTGTGTGAATGTGCGTGCGTGCGTGCGTGAGTGAGTGAGTGAGTGAGCGTGTGAGTGTATGCACGCATATATATTATGCTTACATATGCTCACTAATGAATACATTGCATAAACGATCATTAATAGTTTTCAACAGATTTTTCATTATTGCCAGTGTTGCAGTTAGAAGCATTGTAACTGTAGTTGTAGTTAAAAAAAAAAAAAATTTATATTTTTACATTTATTTATTTTCACAATTTTTTTTGCTTTTTTCTTGCTTTTTTTTTCGTTTATTTTTCATTTATTTATTTTTTTTTTTTATTAAGCATATCTAACAAGATAAATAGGAAAAAAATTGTTTTTCTTATAGCTATTGAAACAGGTTTTTGAAATAAGTATCGGAATGTTGAGATTACTAAACTCATACGATATCATAGATTTTAGTTTTTATACTGTTTTTTTGTTTTTTTGTTTTTTTATCTATAAAAATATTCTCACACACCGTAGTTACAATACTAGTAATTCGTGTTCGTATGTTAGGGGAATGTTATGAATTTGTGATTTGGCATAATTTGCTGATGTTGATGTGTGTGCAAGCGTTCACATCTGAAATTGTTTAATGATAGGTTTTCGCATTAAAGAAACTGTTACTTGCCAGCGAAGTGTACCAGATTTTATTGCCTGTTCACTAGCATTAAGGAAAAAGTAATTTGTAGTGAAATTTACATATGTACATATATATATATATATATATCTTTTGTGAAGCTATTGTTGTGTTTTTTTCAAGGAAATATTTGAAATTTTTGTTACCAAATCGGGAGTTTAACGATTTCCCCCTCCATTTAGCTATAAACTTAGGAAATCGGTTGTCTGCTATACGATCGGGAAATAAATCAAATTATTTACATAGCTAATTAAGAAATGTCTTTCTGTCCGCACTTCCCCTTTGCATAGGTAGCATAGCGTGGCACATTTTAGATTTCAAAAGTAAGATAAGTGCTTTTAGTTTTTCTCTTTTTTTTTTGTGTACTACATACAGTAAGAGGTATTCCTACTTCATTATCATTTGTTATTATTTATACTAGAAATAATTCAGGTCATAATTCAGTTTAAGTACGATTCATATACGAAAAACAAATTTAGTAAAATAATATTTAAAATCACATTTGGAAAACTAATAGGTAAGAAAAATTGTCTTTTAATATGACCAGTCACTCGGTGGATGCACCGTGTTCGCGTAACGCGGGGACGACCAGAAGAGAAGTGTGGAAAGAGATAGAAAGAAAGAAAGAAATAGGGAGATGATGGTCGCTTACATCTGTGATATGGTGATTGCTAGAAAGAAGTGTCGAAAGAAAAGTAGATAGCTAGAGACTGCCATCTAGTTAAGGTGTTTGGGTAAGCAACGACTAAACACTCATTTTAACCAAGTCTACCCCATTGCAGTTTGAACATGGGAACAATGAGTCGATAGTACCTATACGATAGCCCATGGCGGGCAGCTAATCCTATATGTGTATAATATCTCCTATATATGGATATATGTTCCCTGTATGTTTGTAAACGCGATGATGGTTAGGTAGAAGAAGCAAGAAAAGGTGAATAAGGTGTGTGCAGCCTAAGAGGTGTAGTGCTATGTCGATAAATATTACGCGGTTACGGATGGAGCATATGCCAAAAGTATGATCGATCGCTCGGGGAACTGAATACAATGGTATGCCGACACGATTGTCACCCTTCTTATCTACTAGGCTATGCGGCAACTCAAACACAGTTTATGAAATAAAATAACGATTACAACTTTTAAGATCATGTAGCAATCATTTAATATTAATGTTGCATGCGTTTACCTCCTTCAAGCATGACTATTACTTGATTAGTCTTGCAATTATATTCATGTTCTTTCTATTATGAATCGATTTAAGCATGTCCGTCTGTACGTCAGAAATAACCTCTATTTTGCAAAAGAGATAAAATATTAGCTTTTGGTTGTTATATTATCCAAAACAACAGATATGTCTACAAGAATTTCAACGTATATTTGACATATGATGCTCTAGTACCTTGACCATGCCTATCTAATATTATAGTGCATTAAAATGTAATTTTTTTCCGTTCTCTTCTAACGAGTAGAAGCAAACTTTAAAGACCGCATAAACTAAATAAACACTTAGTCAGTTTCAAATTCGTAATGCACCTACGCGCGTCGGTCTGCCCTTCTGTAAGTCTGTCTAACTGTGTAGCATCTGCAGTAACGATTTTCCCAAACTTTTGAAAGAACGTGCCGACAGCGCCCGCACGTGAATGGAGTAAAAAGTGTGAATACCTAAGCGCTCCGCGTATTTTGCTTATTACTCGTTAAGTACAACACGTATGTCATATAAATGTCGATTTTTATACTGAAAAAGGGTGAAATCAGTCGCGCCCACTCGATGTTGTAGGATATGGGAATTTAGTTCTTTTCCTTTTTTCTGGGATGATGGAACGGTGATGGGTATTAGAGATTCGTTTGCAACCAAATGTAATTTTCCAAGTGGCTTTATTTTAGTATTTTTACTTGCAATATGTATTTTCAATAAATACAATGACTATGTAAATGTGTTTTTTACGGTAGAGAAATAAAGTTCATGTGTAAGCGTATGAATATATCCCTAACGCTCCTTCAGTCTCTCTTGTCCACACACACCCATTCTTTCTCTTTCTCTCTGTCTCTTTCTTTCTTTCTCTCTCTCTCTCTCTCTCTCTCTCTCTCTCTCTCTCTCTCTCTCTCTCTCTCTCTCTCTCTCTCTCTCTCGGTTTCTCGAAACTTCATTCTTAATACAGTCAATCCTTAGAGGAGACCCTTTGAGACAAGATATCTATCTACCTATTCCTACAAATTTCATTCTTAATTTATACTTTAGATGACAATCAAACTTTGGTAAGGAATAGTTTCCAAAAAAAAACTTCTAAAATTTTCATGAATTTCTCCGTCATTTTTCCACATCGATGTTCTTACGCATATCGCATTACTCGTAAAAAAGGATTTGCAAAAGAAAATCTTACTGCAAACAACGTTTGTTTATTTAAATTTGAATATAAAAATATTTGGTTTGTGTTATGGCCAGTTATAATTTACATTTTGTCTCGCACTTCAATGAACGTTTTATAATATAAAATATTTCTTTTCATTGTTGTTAGAGAGGAAAATAAAAAATTCCAGAACTATGTCAATTTTCATTTCAATTCGTTAAGTCTTTAATTGTTTTTTGGGTAAGAAATATTAACTGACCTATTGTTTATGGTTACAATTGTTGTCTTTCTTACAATAACGCCCCAAATGGCAATGACTTTAATCTTAATTTTTTTTCTTTCTTATTTTCATTTTTATATATTTGCTACGCGATAAATATAGTGGTCTACAGAGTTTTCTCTACCGTTTGTAACAAAATGTTATATATATGATATAAGTCTATATATATATATATATCTGATATTGATAATAATGTATATTTAAATAAAGTTTAAACGAACGTTTTCTGTAAAAGTCTACTTTTTGAACTCGTGATAAAATATTGGATTTAACATTTCAGTGCATTTTTGTGTGTTGTGTGTGTATAAACTGTTCTAATGTTTGAACAAAAACCATCCATTCTCTAAAGATACAATATACACCTAACAGCGACCAATTTTTTTCTAGTATTTACATATTTAAATCTTCTTCTTTCTAGGCAGTATAAGCCGGTTCCAAATAATAATGTACTGTTCTGTTAGAAATGAAGATTGAATCGTAGCACTGCCGCATTTTTGGATAAAAAGGGGAGCAAATTAGTAAAAAATTTCGATTAGATGAAAATTCTATGTCAATCTGCTATCTATATATAAATATTCTCTTATATAGCAATAAGATTTAATTTTTTCTTCCTTATGATAGAAATAGTCCAACAACAATAAGTTGTTCGATAAAGTCAATTATGTTTAATTTGTTTTCTTTCCGCAAAGGACTTTTTCAAAAAAAACACTTTTATAAATTTTCATTTTACTTTATTTTATAAAATTCCTAATTTTTGCCTTCAGACTACAATAAGCGATACATAATAAATGATGTATAGGGTATTTAGCAGTCCACTTTGCCAAATTATAACAATATAATTTGTTTTATTTCGATATCTTGCTATATATTTTACCTAAAGATAAGGATACATTCATTTTATTGTATTGCTTGTAACGCATAGGAAAACGTATTAGTATTGAAGCATTTTCTTCTAATAGTATTAGGTCTTAGGTATGAGGAAAGTTTCAACAAATATGTGCATATTTGATTCTCGTCTTTAATGACTGAATGTGCATATATTGTGTTAGCAAACTAAAACGAAGATAGTTCATCTTAATATTGAGTGATATGCCCATGGCTACGGATAAAGTTGGTTTACGTCTTTTATATTTATATAGTTTATATATATATATATATATATATATATATTCTATGAACTGCACCAAGAAAGAAACGCTGCAGAGGCATGTAGAAATTATTATTGAAATTGTTTGATAAAGTTACAGTTTCTTATAAAAAAACTTTAAACATGTGATTTCGATCTTCCTGATAAGCCATGCTCTGGGCGTGTTAGACTAACATCCTTTTTTGACAATACTGGAGATTGTGGAAAGACATGATTCAAATGAGTAGAACTTGCCAGTAGACTTACTATACTTATTTTTGGTTAGGGTGAGATGCCGCGTCAGTTTTTTAAGGCCTTTCGATTCTCATGCTCATTTCTTCATATGGTTTTTGTATTTTATTATAGTTGCAAACGCTAAAAATCCATTCATATCCATATCCGAATATTGTTTAGAAATTAAAACACTTACACACACACACTTAAGAAAATTTGAAATTTGACTTTAATAATGTTTACAATAAAGGTCTCCTACTGACTTCCGCCTGACGTGCCTTAATTGAAAGAAAGAAAGAGAATTGAAATGAAACGTATCCAAGATTCGCTTTGAGTGCAATTTTATTACTTATTTCATACTCGATTTGTGCTGCATTGCTATTGTGCTGGCCTTAATTGTTTATAAAATTTTGTGTTTTTGGCATGTTGGCAAATGCCAGCATTTCAAACAGACAAGAAAAGACAAAAAAAAAAAAAAAGAGAAGAGAAGAAAAAAGCAGAAAAGTAAATACTAAAAACTCTACACATAATACAGCGAATCTTATGCACCCGTGAGGAGTATATTTAAACTTCAATGGATGTGTTTGTCATGCAAATGTTTTACTGCCATTTCTGAAAGTAAAGTGTGCCAAGCTTTAACTTTTTATGACAAGTTAAAACTTTGAAATATAATCGGACAGACGTAAACAAGTAAAAGGCAATATAATTGAATCTCTTCAGAATCTCAAACTTAACAAAAATGTTGTTGTAAAAGATCGGCTATCTGCTGTTGTTTATTATTTATTTATTTACTTATTTTTTTTTTTTTCTTAGTTGCATGCGAAGCTATGCAGCTTTTCATTTAAGAGATAAAGCGATCTTAGGAATTCCATCTTTTCTTTTACAATTTCTTTCTTGCTCCCTTCTTCTTTCGAATATTCAAAAAAAACATCCAAGTAGGTCTATGAGGAGGCAAATTATATGTGCGGTTGAAAAATTCGATTTCTCGAAGTTGAACGCTCATTACTGTAAGCGCTTTTTTCAAAACTATATTTTTTAAACTGCCCGCACCTCCACTAAATTTTCTGGGAACTCATGCGGTATTCGTTTCGCATTCGTTTGTTTTACTTTTTCGAATCTTGTCGACGATTTTCACAAGCGATTTTTTTTTTATTTATTTATTTTATTTTATTTATTTATTACACTTATACAGAAACTCAACTAAATAAAAGACAGTCGAGTTCAAATGACTCTTAAAGTAAATCTTAAATTAATTGTTATTAAAAAACTTTGGATTCGATTCGATTTTATTCCTTTTTATATGTTACAGCGCTTGCGGCACAAGAGCATATTTGACTTCCGCGGCCAGATGAGCTTGCAATAAGCGCATATTTTATTACATCACTTGATTCAGAGTCATTTTCTCTTAGGTAGTCTGTCCATCTGTCTGTCCCGTTTTCTTCTGTTCCAATTAGGACGAGCGCTATTGAAAATGGTTCCGATCGGACGACTTTTTCGATCACTTTCCATGTACGCCTTACTTTGAAAAGTCGTTAATTGAATAACTTATAGGGTGCTTACTGGTGGGCCGTGTCCCATTTTCGTGTTTCAATTGTTTTCAAATTAATATTTTTAAAAAATGTTAAATGTTTTTAGAGAAGAATGTTATTATGAAGTAAAATATAAAGTTAATTGGTTACTAATTGAAGTACGTTCAAGGTGCGTCCGGGGATTAAAAAGAATTAATCTTTTTTTCGAGAGGTGCCGTGCTGTTAATTATTTTAAAAAAGTTACTTAAAAATCTCAACAAATCTATACACGTGTATGAAATAATTCCTTCAATAGATTGAAACAATGATTCATCATTTTGCGCTCGCTCGGCAGGGAGAGAGAGCGAGAGCGAGCGAGAGTCAGTTAAATAACGCTGAACCTTCGTTTATATTTCCACGTCTGCGTTAATTTTTAAAAAAGAATACCATGAAATTCATAAAATTGATAAATTAATTTCTCCGTTCAGATGTAGGAATATGAAAGGAATTCTTCGTCGTGTCAATCTCTTTGTATTCGAGACGGTAGTGCCAGTGCTCTGGTGCAGCATCGCACTGGAAACTCTAAATTTTCGACGATGTCACCCAATAAAATATGATTAACCTATAGACCTAAACTAAACGCTAAGATTCGGTTTTCTTAGCTTCGTTTTTGCGTATTTGAGATTTCTAATGAATAAAGTACAACATACAGACGAACAGGCTAACAATTATATTTTAATGTATTCGGAATCTAAAACCAATACATAATGAATAGGAACACGACCGCCCATCACTTCCAGTTGTACCCTTGAATTCGCCATACAAAAATCAGATTTATTACGCGAACATCAGAAATTGTCCATAAAAATATATATGTCAAGTCAATTGCATAACAAAAGTCATGAAGATCGCTAAGAAATAAAGTATTATTATAAGAAAGCGAAAAAAAACAAAATATTATTTTTAATTTAAAGAAGTTGCATTTTTCATTTCATTTTCATCAATTGTTTAAGAATAACTTAAGCCGGTAATAAGAAAGAAAGGAAACAATTAAGAAAATTGTATTTGGTCGTAATCGAAGCTTTAACACCCATCACCGCGATCCTTAAAAAAGAAAATGAACTAAGTTTTTATACTTTCGGCTGCACCTAAACATGTCCGCTTAATCGTCTGTCCATCTGTCTGTTTGCGCAACTTTGTCGTATTTGTAGTACACATTCTCCCGTTGGCGAAAATGAAGATATCGCCTACAAATTTTTCAAACGAATTTGGAATTGACTTAAAATTTTCTATGGACACGTTTACAACACCCACATGGCTACATGACAAAACCCTTTTACTTCGTTTGTCTTTTTTAGGATAACGGTAATGGGTATGAAAGATTCGGTCCCGAGCGAATTTGATTTTCTTATTTATTTATTTTTTTTTTTACGATCGTAATTATAGTTACAATTAAAAATTTCAACTAATATCCGAGCAATAATTGAATTCTCGTAAAAAAAGGACTGAATGTTTTATTCAAAGGTGCATAACCATAACCAAGGACTACTAACAGTTTTGGCAAAGTGTGTTGCTACTCATCTCCCCTTGATAGGGGGACATTATCCAACTGTTCTTTTGAACGTCGAATTCAAGATATTTCATATGGACTCACACGGCATCGCTTCCATTAAGAGGATACTTCGAATGAATGAATCGCTGACTAAAAAAATCAAAAGCAAAACAAAACAAACAAACTCTTTAGATATATATTCTGAGTCTCTTTAGATCTCTTAGATATCTTTAGATATATATCCTCTCTTTAGATATATATCCTGATCAGTTGTATATGTATAATATTTGAAGGCTGCTTTAATGCTTTACGATATTTTGACAAACTTGGCACATTTTCTTTGCTGTTGTTGTGTTGTAATTATGTAAATGTCATTTAATTTATCTTGAAATTTTACTTTTAAGTTGTCATTGTCTCAGCTCAGCAATTATATGAACATAAAAAAATGCGAGTTGACACATTATTTGATATTATTTTTGTTTTACAAAAAAGTAGAGGACTGTGTCGAGATTGAAACTGTCATGAAACATTTGAAAAAGCAGGCTGCGAAACTAGGGGGCATATGTTCGCTTCACTAGCAAAATTTGCTTAAGCGCGTCAAAGATATTTTGGCGAAGTAAAAAATAAAAATATTCTCAGAATATTAAACGCTTCAACTTGCAAGCGGCTTCATACACCTTTCTCGCCATAACGACCGTAGTGGGGAAACTTTTAGAAACCACTGGCAATTATTTTGTAGTTGCACTTGAGAATAATTATATATTACTAACGTAGGGTGTGTGTTGACTCAAGGACTGAAACTGAACAATGTTTTTTTTTATAATATGCACTAATTAGTTAGGGTATGTCTACTATTCGGGTAAGACGGTGACGGTCAGAAAGCAGTGACTGAGAAAGAGATAGGAAAGAAAGTGATGGTCGCAGCTTATCCACTATGTGGCCATTCGATAAGTGTTATGCCTGTGCCGACGGACGACACATTAAAGTAAACTCCACCGCCCTAAAAATTTCAATCCGCCAACTTTTGCCCGGTACTCAAGGTTCTTACCTAATAGGCTGCCCATGAGCAAATGTTGCTTATGAAATGACTTTATTAAACTACCATGATAAAGATAACGGTTTTTTTACCTTTCACAGCGACGAGGCGCATTTTTTTGTGGTTTTCTAAGCATCACAGTAACATTTGATTGCAGCAGCAACGCGAGTTTTGGAGTCAACGTTTGTTGCTCAATTCATAACCGGCTGCATTTATTTTTAGCGAAAGAATTAACGCAAAGTCAAGCGAAATTACGTTGAAAGAATGTAATGGCTTCGGCTTGTAAAAACGCCAAGTATTGCGTATGAAGTCCAGTGTGGTGCGTCCTTAACATAAAAATTCATTATGCGGAATATGCTGTTGTTGTCAACAGCCGTTACCAAGACCTACAGCTTTAGGCAAATGCTCTGGTTATTATTATTATTTTTTTATACCCATCACCGAAGGACGACGGGCATATTCATTTTATCCAAACGTTTGCAACGTTCAGAAGGAAGCATCAGGGACCCCGCAAAATGTATATATTCTTGATTAGCATCAAATTCTGAATCGATTAAAGTATGTCCGGCTGTCTTTCTGTGTAATATCTGTTGCAAAACATTCTCCTGGCCGTAAAAATAAAGCTGGCGGCTTCAAATTTTGCAGAAGCATTTTGCAGTTCTTGCGCACAGATTGATATTGCTTATGGGCCAAATCCATCGAAGGACACGCCCACAGCAGCACTTAGACTGAAAACACTTTTGTCCCAGCAGCAAGCTTAAAAAACCCCACAAAGTATATAAGTGGAAAGCTCTTGGCCATTTTCAAATTTGAAATGTGCCTAAATACGTCCGTCTGTCCGTCTGCGTATGCGTAGTATCTGTGGTGAACAATCTTCCGTTAGCGAAAATGAAAAGATCGCTTACAAGCTTGCAAAAGAATTTGGAAGTAACTTAAACTTTTCCATGGACACGCCTACGCGACAAAAACCTTTATTTAGGATCTATTTTATAGAATAATGGTGATGAGTGTAAAAGATTCGGTCAAGACGGAATATAATTTTCTTACTTGTCTTTTTTTTTTTTGGTTGCTCTTGTTCTCTATTTTATCCTTTTTTTTTTTTTTAATAGATTACATATAAAATATTTTTCATAATTTTAAGCCAAAACGTGAAGAATATAAAAACAAATTTTTCCATGATTTGCATATAATTCCCATAATCCGCCCACGTACAGTTCATTTTGTTTATTTCCATTTTTATGCTGTTTGTAAAACAACGATAAATTTTTACGAAATTATGTAAATTTTTACTAACTTTTTTTTTCTTCATTCGTTTCGTTGTTGTTTTGAGTCAGTTTGTGTATTTTTTTTTTTTATTTTTATTTAAATTTTTTATTTTCATTTTTTTCCTTTCAATGCTATAGTGGAATTTTTGCGTATTGTTGTCTTTTCGATTGCCATTTGCATTGCATTGCGCTATGGTATGTCGACGGTCTGTTGTTGTCTCTCCATCTCTCAAACACTCTTTTATGCATGAGTTTAGTTAGTGAAAAAGGTGTTAATTACAAAAAAATGTTGTTAGAGCTCATAACAATTTTGACTTATTTTTGTCCATTTTATATATTTTCATCATTATTTTAATTACTGGACATTTTTTTTTTTTTTTGTTTCTTTTATTTTTTTTTGCAGTCAGTGATAAACGTTGAAATGGCAAACGTTGCTGATTTATGTGCATGTACATGTGATTGTAGATACATACAAGCCATGAAAATGTTATTTTAACAATAACATAAGCATGACTCGTTAATTAAGATAAAATATATTTATAATGAAAGCGTAAATGGATTTTTTATTTGCTTTTTTTTTCTTTTCTTTTTTCGTATAAGCGAATATTTTGTTTTATTTGCATGTTTTACTCTTAAAGATACGGTACTATTTTTACTTCAAACGACAATGAAAATGTGTTATTATTACTATTGTTGTTGTAATATATGTTAGGATTAAAGTCTTAAAGCACCAGCATTCCAGCATTTAAGGCTGTCGGCTTTATTGAAAACTCTCCCGCAATTGGGATTTGAATCCACAACCATTGAGTTATTAGTCGAGATCCTTGGCTTCTCGGCCAAATGAATTAAAAAACCTCAGGCTGTTGCAAGTTTCGGGCAAATTTAATAAAAAGTTTACATTAAAAAATTTGGAAAATTATTGACAAAGTATTTAAGATAAAGAAAAAGGAAGTTTGTTCCCGGTGCAACTATATGGAGAGCCGCATCATGTACATAGGCGGAAAGGGACGGAGCTCTTACTGGAAATATGGGCAAGTGCTTCGATGGCTATGAATATGCATGCTTAAGTGTAAGCAGGGAATGAGAAAAGTGGCAGGTGCACAAATAAGCTCACGAACGGAGAAGTGGTTGCTCGCTTCTTTGTTTTTTACTATTAGTGTGCAAGAGTTTTTCGCAAAAAATTTAAATCCTGTGGTCGAGCAAGCATCTAATGCTGCTTTGCTTGTCCTTAGTTCGTTTTCGAAGTCAAGCTACTCACTCAACAGGAACTGAAGAAAGAATTTCATGAAGGTGTCACTCAGCTTGTGAAAAATGTACGGACGTCTGGGTTAAATTGTCGACGTAGCGATGGAACACTATAAATGAACGTGGGTGAATAAATTAGTTCTTCATATAAAAACTAAATATCGCACACAGTCTACGCGGGACATTTTTTCAATAAGCGATTTAGCTTGATTTAGCACAACATTTTCCAGGCTTCTAACCATCCCATTAAATTGATGAAATGTTTGCATACCTTTGAACTGGTAGATCAACAGGATTATATTCAGCTGATCTTCCATAATATTCTGCACTTTTTTTCGGTTTATCCGCTTAATGTTTATTTCTTTACACTCTTTAACTAAATGGTTCAAGAATGATTATTAATAACTCCGTCTCTTAAGAACCAGCTCTTGAGCGCGATATCGAATCGATGAGTTTTTCTCATAGCTACGGCTTTCTAGCCCCAACATCTTTAGCAGATCTTGCGCTACATAAAAATCCTGTCATAAGACCATCCGCTTAGTATTTGTTTGTATAAAACTTTGCCTTACAAAATAGTGAGTTTCGGTAACCAGTGTAGGCAAAGTTACATTTCAAAAGTAACGGTGCATTCCAATACCGCTTAGCAAGTTATAAATCTCACATCTCTTGCAACTTTACAGCGCAGATCTGCTTACCGACTATCTCTTATACATTTACCATATCCAAGACTTTCTAGAAATTTATAACTCAAAGATAGGGACATATTTTAAGGCGCCTTAGTAGCTTTGCACCGAAAGGTAACGGCGGATTCTAATATCCTTCAGAGTTAACTGCGGGCTCTATTACCCTTTAGCACATTAGTATTTTAATATTACCACTGTACCTGTACCCATAAAAATTAATTGCGTGTTTCGTCAACTTTGAGGCTCAGGTCTGTCGCTTGAGACCTGTCAAAGTTTATTATTATTAAAATGTTCGTCAAAAACCCCTTTGGTTCGTTTCAGTTCTAATACTTGAATAGAATAAACATAGAGTGAAACATGGCTCAAGTCTCCAGTGCTTTGATTTCCTTGTGTAGAAAAATCCTTAAAGATATTCTTAATCGTACATTTTCCTGCGAGTAAAAATCTATACGCACTTTAGTTGTCTACAAGGAGAGCTCCTTTTGTCTCGAAAATCCTAAGAATATAATTCATAAAAAATTATTATGAAAAGAATTCTTAAGGAATCTTTATAAAGATACCGAAAAAAAAGCACCGATCCTTTGTTGTCAAAAGAAGAAGAAGAAGAAGAAGAGAATTTACATGTTTGCCTTTTTTCTAATGGAAGTTTCAGTTTGTTTCTTTCTTCTTTTTTTTTTTTTCATAGTCATTTGTAATACAATCTGCATACACATGGGAGGTCAATGTAGAAGAAGAGTTTAAGGACCCCATGGAAAATTTTGCTGGCTTGTTAAAAATTTAATTGGAAATCTTTAAATTGACCGGCATGCTGAGCGCGTAATTGCATACATTTTTAGTGCGTTTGTTTTGATATTAATAATTAACGGACCCTTCGCGCTGTGCTGTTTGCGCTGTAACCAGAAACATTACAAATCCGCACAAATTCTTTCCGTAGCTGCTGTGTGTTTAATTATTCTCAATTTTCGAATGTAAATGTATATGTTTGCATTTTTCTTCTTTTTTTTTTTTTTTTTTTTTTTTGCATTTTATGTTTGCATTCATGCAATATGAAGATATCGTATTTCTATATGCATTTCTAGTCATTTAAAACTTGTGCCTTTTTTTTTTTGCTTTTGCTGTGCGCTTTCCTCCTTTTCCCTATTTGTTCAATTTGTGCGCATTAGGGCATATATAGTCGAAGCATATGTTAAATTATATATGTATGTATGTATGTATGTGCGATGAGTATGTGTATGCGTGTATAAGCGCTAGTGTTTGCGTATTGTATTCTATTGCTATTATTTTTAATATTTTATATTTTATATTCACATCTCTCTTTGTAGTTGTTGGCGCGTTTTAGTTTTTCCCTTAGTTGTTGTTGTTGTTGTTGTTATTCCAGTGTGACTTCACTGCACATGAGCGCCTTGATGTTGGAATAATAATTTTGTTTTTTTTTTTTGCTTTTTTCTGTTTTGTTTCTTTGTAATTTGGATTCAACATAAGAACAATAGTTCAGCTTTATTCTCATTCTTTTCTATTTCTTCGTTTTATGCTAGCAGGTCTTCCTGTTTGTTTGAGCTTCTGTTTCTAAAGGCAAACACACACTTCCTTTTGTCTTCTCGTAGAGCTTACGGAGACATTGTGTTACGAAATGAGCACATACAATATCTACATATATATGCATATATATGCTCGCTATGAAAGACTTTTAAGACGTCATTCCACATAAGATTTATTTATTTATTTTTTTTTATTTTTTTCAAAAATATATGCATTTCTTAAATTTCTTCCAACAATTGATTGAATTTTGCAAGAGTTTTGATTACAAACATTCGACTGCAAATATGTCATGTGAGCTAATTTTATTGGTATACGTTTAATATATAAAATATTATATATATCGTGTATATAAAATTTCATTTCGATGATGTAATAAATTCGCGGAATTAAATGAACGAAGCTTGTCCATAAGAAGCAAAGACTAATGCAAGTGAAAAAAAGGCAGAAGAGTGCAAAATCCTCATCATACTGCTGTCAATAGCTCGAGCAATCGTTGCGCATACTCAGTGATAGGTCGGCGATTTATTGAAAACGAGCTCCCTTGAGAAGCTTTCATAACGAAAGTGCCGTCGTCTGGGGTTAGCAGGTGTCGATCTTGCCAAACGGTGGTTAATCTAGTTTTTCGTACTTTTCCAATCCGTTTACAATAGAGTTCATGCGGGGATCAAAACTTACCGATGCATCAAATTTTATCAAAATATTTTAAAACTTACGACTGGTAGGTTAAACATACATCGCACAGATTGCGGGACAGACTTGCGCGAACCGAAAAAAAAAACAATTTGCAATCGTTGCGTATAATATAAGAGCTATGACTACTTCAAATCTTTCTTGGCATTCGTGGCATTCGTCCGCGAAATCTTAAAATACTTAATTACGTCTGTCGCGTAGTCTATAAAAACAGATATTAAATAACGGTGTGATCTTTAGAAGGAAGAGAATGAAGATGGGTGCTGGCGGGTGATTTAATAAAAGTAACTACAAAAATTTGTCGTGATAGGTGGCCAAGTAAGGCGAAGCAAATATGCTTTTATGCTAAGTAAGTGTGGTTTCGAAGCATATTAAATTCTTTATCTTTTAGTGCGTTTTAGTTGGGCTTTTCTGATTCAATTCGATACTTTAAGCAAGCAATGACTTTAAATGCTTTTAAATTTATGTTCTACGATATCATTTTTCCACTCTTAAGCTAAGAACTTTGAAATCTTCGATGCATATCGCATATAATTATAGTAATAGAAATCGTGTCGGAAGTATAAGCATTTCACTGTGAATGCGAAAGAAATCAAAAAAGAAGGAAAAGCATTTTTTATGCATTACCACATATAGTTATTATATATTTTACATATACATATTATCATTACTCTATGTGGGTCTGCGATTTTTTTTTTCTTCTCGTTTTAAAATTTAAAATTTAACGTTTCATGTAATCAGCGAATCAGTTTCGATTACCCATTTTCTTATTGAGCTATCCGGGTGCCCAGATTCCTTCTCGATCTTGATCTTGTCTTAATATAAGCAATTTTTTTTTTTTTTTGTATTTCAAGCCAAGCATCCGTTTATTAAAAAAAAAAAACGTAATTGTTAAAGTGAATCATAGTATTTCTCTTGACTTACGCTAATTCAATTCAAAAAATGTGCCTTAATCCTTGACATA
>CCAG010004011.1:0-16099 GCA_001077435.1 Glossina morsitans morsitans | reverse complement strand
ATATATATATATATATATATATACTGAACGCATTATGTATATCATATGTGTAAGCTTCTGTTAACTCTTTCGGGACACCAGTCCTCTGTCAATTGTTTTGAGACATCAGTCCTCTGTTGGACCCTATGAGATATCAGTGCTCTGTTAAATCTTATAAGATACGAGTCCTCTATTACTTTTGTTTTGTAAGATAGCAACCTTCTGTTTTTTTTTTTTTCTTTTTTGTCTGAGACACTACTCCTCTGTACCTTATTTTTAAGAGACCAATCGTCTGTTACTTTCGTCCACGACAGTAATCCTTTTCTGAGACTTGCGAACACCCAAAGCGCAACTACCAAATAGTTTGAAATTATTGCTAAGAAACCCATCGCAGATTTTCTTCTAAATGCCATACTGAACGTGTGCCAATCTTGAAATACGTTAGCTTAAAGGACATTTATCCAGAGTGTTAGTGACTTTTATACTGATTCTAAGATGCCCTACATGTGGACTCTTTCCATAGTTCGCAGAATGTAGTTGAGAACTTGGCTTTTGCTGATGGTTGGTTTAATGCATTGCCGTTAAAAAAAAAAACAGAGGGTAAAAAATGTTTTGTTTTCCTTTTAAATACAGCTAAGGAAACCTTGTTTCGCGTCTCTCCTAATTAAATATTAATTCCCGGTCAACCCACAGTATCATTGTCTTTAAGGTTTGCTAAGAATGAAAGGGGACTGGGAAACTTAAATTTAACCATAGAAATATTAGTTAATTAACTCTGTTAGCTTGTCTCATGTCTCTCTTTCAAATTTATTATAATTTACAATAAAACAATTACGACAAGAGACAAACGAACAGACTTGCATTGCATTGCATTTCATTTCATTCGCAACAAATAGAAGAATTCAGGAAATACTAAAAACATATAACAAAAGAATTCACAGACAAATACATACGAATACTTTAAATGAATGACAAAAAATTCATAAATGAAAAGACGGAACAGAAAGAAAAAAAGAAGAAGAAAATTATTATTACATTTTGAGTAATGAATAGCGAAGCAAGAAAGAAGAAATAGAGAAAAACTACCATTAGGTGGAACCCTGCAGTTGTGGTAGTGACTTGATCCCTTCGTTGTTTTTTGTGATATTGTCTGTCTTTCGTTTTCCTCCCTTTCCCTTTCCTTTTTTTTTTTTTTTCTTTCAAAAATTCTACTCTTCACCAACCAAAAGCACATGTGCAGATTTGTAACAGATTTTCAGTGCATTATTTAACCATTTGCAGGTTTTTTTGCTTTATGTGTTGTTTTTACTTTTTAATTTTTTCTATTTTATTCAATCTCCAATTTCATGCATTACGTATTCATCTCTGCCATCGTTTTCTGGGTTGTCTACGACTTTATTCTTCATCTCATTTTTATAACCAATAGCGTATCGCAAGTTTCTACTAACATTTTCATTCCACACGTAACAATCGGAATTACGTCTGTCCTTGCGTCTATCTTTATCTTGCCAGAGTTCTCAGTGCAACAAAAACAAAACATATCAGTCAATATGTTCGTAGAATGACATATACATGTTCCCAATATTGATGATTGACGATAAATTCATTTGTTTAGCCTTGAAAATGGACGCGATTCGTCCACTGATTAAAAAACAAAAGAAAATTTTCAATAATTGGAAGCAAATAGTTATCTAAAATGGAAAACGACCGCTTACGAAAATAAAAATTAATCCGTATAACCATCCTGTTGGCACGCCCACAACACACAAAATGATTTGATGCGTTCATTGCAGATTGCATTTACATTAAAATGCGCTATAAAGCGAAACTGCCTGCCTTATTATAAATTACAGTTAGCTTAAAACGTAGCAACAACATTATCAACAAAAAACAAATAAAAAAATTATATTCGAATATAACCGAATCTCTTACAATCGCTAAAATTTTAATTGGGATGATTTTTTACGTTTCAATTGTGTATCCGTTGTAGTCTGCAAGTAGTAAGTAAAAAACGCAAAATGCAGAGATAATCGCAGTTCATATTAGGCGTGTCCTTTCCTCGAGATGTTGCCCACTTTTTAATAAGGTCAAATGTTTATACCAAATTTAAAGTGAACGTGTTCATCTTTGCGATAGGAAAAATGTTACACAAGTGGACACGCGGACAGATGGACAGCATATAGATTCTGAATTTGATATGATGATCAAAATTACATATATTATTATATATAGGCTTTATAAAGCCTATGAAACCTCTTTCTCGGTGTAGCAAACGTTTTGATAAACAAATGTACCCCCACACTGCGGTGGTGGATTTAAAAAAAAAAAGGAAAAAACAGTCAAGCATATGTAATATCATACATACATTACTCGATTTAATTATGAGAATATTGCGGTTGATTAAAGGGGTAAAAACATATCTATGTGTGTGTATATATATATGTATCGCATATACATCTCTAAAATTGTGCTTCAACATTATATTATGGCACAGAAATATTTAAAAAATATCCTTAAACTTATATCGTGGATTTTACATTTTCTCTGATTTCGTTTTATTTTCTTCGTATCTTTTCAGAAACATTTTCATCGCACATCATTATTAATTAAGGCTTTTAATCATAAGTTTCGCTTAGATTTGGAATTAAACTCGTAAGTATTAACAAAACAAATTATTTAAATTTTACTTTACACATACTTTCAATATTAATTACGATCTATTTACTTATTTATGTTATGAAAGCGATCTGCGTACGTCTCGTATCGTCTACTTTGTTAGCTGAATAGAAAATTTTTATATATAACTGAGTCGTTAAAATTGAATTAAATGTGCAGAGTCATCCATTGTGTGCTGTCGAAAGTAGACGTGAATAAAACCCACTTCTCATTGAGATTTGGCTCAATTTCTTCTTCGATACATTGTTTGGACCGTATCCTTATCCGTGGAACATACCATCACTCAAATGTCCTTTATGTAACACCTTGAAGGATTGGATTCAGTTGAGGTCATTTTCGATGACTTGTCTGCACATAACGAACAAAAGTTCGGCCATATCTTGACGGGCGTTAGTTTTTAGAGCATCAAGAGTTTGAACTCGATCCTTTGCGCGTATTATCATTGGACGTACGACATATTAGTTTCCAGTGCTGTCAAATTAAAGCCAATCTCAATGAACATAGTGTAAGAGCTGAAATAAAAAATGGCAGAGAATTTTATAGCCGCAGTTTAAGAGGAAGTAGAAAAGCCTCTGTGTTTAGACTAATTGTTGCTTTAGAAGACGCGGTTTTAAATCGGTATCGGGGTAATCGTGACTACCAGGTGTCTATTAAATTGCTGTGTGCATTACAAGCAAATTATTTTAAAACAAATTATTTCATGCTGACTGTATAATCGAGAAATTGTCCGTTCATTCTTAGTCGAAGTGCATAATACTTTACCAAGGATACCTTAAAATGGTAAAAGCATTATAAGGCGAGCGGATGGAAATTTCCTTTGGAAGCATATGAATTTACATATATTTAAGGTAAATAACAACGTACCAGCTCAGCAGGTTTTTTTTATCCATCTATTCGTCCATCAGAGTCATGATTGCGCGCCTAAAACTTTGCTTAATAAGTTCAGCTTAATCTGTTATTTCACTTTCGTTAGGTTAAAAAAGAAAAAAATTAAAGATCTGTACGTTTCGAGAACACATTTCGCTACTTTTCGATACGATAAGAGACAATAATTTTTCAGTGGAGACTGTAGCTAATATCCCATTGGACCTTATGCCCAGACTTTTTCTTTTTTATTTTTGGGTCGTAAACGTGCAAAATGGTGACGGTCAGGAAGAAGTGACGAAAAAGACAGAGGTAGGTAGGTAGCGGCTGCAATCTAATGGGCATTGCCTGACCGACTATGCACTCACTATAGTTACGATAGAGTATGCCCTACCAGAGCGAGGTTAAAACCCGAAAACACTGACTTGGCACTCGCAACGCCCATTCGCTTAGCTACTTCTACCTGTTAGACTCAAAATGATAAGTGTTTGCAGTGTCTGTCTACGGGAGTTACTAAGAACAGTGTTTTTATATACAAATTAAAGAAAAACTTATTTCCCTTTATTCAGAGGAAAATTTTTCGAAGTCATTTTCAGGTCAAAGAATAAAAAATATTTGGAAATCCATACAATAGAATAGAATCGGTTCTATTCTGCTCTCACCTATTAGAAAATCAGTCCGCCTGTCAGCCCGTGGTCCAATTGACAAGTCAATCATTCCTTAATTAAATATAGCCTCAAGATGAAGTCGAGCCTTACAATTTCCTTACAAAGTGGGAAAGTTAGTCAAATAAAGAGATTTAACCCTTTAGTCTTCCACTGAATCTGTGTAGGTTGTGACTAGAAGAGAAAAAATAAATAAACGAATAAGAATCAAAGCTAGAGCTTCGCTGACGATGAGAAAAAGATTCATGTATGAGTAAAGTGGAGTAAGTAGACACTGTTCCCTTTTTTTTAAGCAATGTATGAGGTAATGTACGAACGATGTACCAAGTTTTCGTTTTACCTTTCTTATAACCAAAATACTGCTCAAACCGGGCCATCCTTTATTTTTATCTTTCTTTATTTTCATAATTATTATAAATTGATCGGTTCATATATATTCATATATAGTCTGGAATATAGACCGATAATATTTTTAGCGACAGATTTAATTGAGGTCGACTAGTTTGCGGAGATTCTCCGTATATGGTAACTCTTTGCAAAGTTTCGATAAAAAATTTAGGAAATGTCGTGGAACCTGCGCACGGCTTTATAACCACCAAAATATATTCACCTTAAGCGGATGTGTAATATATTTTTAACTACGGGAGTATGTCGTAGGGCCATTTTTTCAGTAAACTTTTGGCTCTAACAAGTACTTACTACAACGTATTTGTTTACAGAAGGAAGATGGGCAAAAACAACAACTCCATGTTTTTTTTTTTTTTTTAATTTATTGTTTTATCAAAATCGTGGCCAAGTTGAGATGAAACCTATCGAACTGCAGTGAGAATGTGTATGAAGCGTTTCAATTTCAAATATCACTTTTTTCATGCAATAACAAAGGAGCTACACGCTGACGCGCACATGCGGCTGAAAATATAAATATCGGGCGAAAGGCTTCCAATCGGTTTATTCCAACTAATCACAATTCAGATCAGAAAATTAATACTACCTCGTTTTTCAGTGATGAAATGGGTGTAATGGGTATAAGAATCGGGCATATGTCAGCCTCTTGATTGATTTCTTCGCTTCATTACTATCTCCCGACAATTTGCTTGGGTGATGTTACGTTCCCTAAACCGGGTCGCTTTTAAATGAATAAACTTAGTTTTGTATTTTCAGAGAATGGAAATGAAGATCGAAAAAAATTACGGGTGCACTGTTATTTTCTGAGCACACTTAAGTCCAAGAAATGAGGGAGAAAATTTTCCACTATAATATAACATAGCCATCTGCAACAAAACAAGAAACATCTACTGACCGTATGTCGTATAAACATAAAACCAACAAACAAATCTGTCATCACCGGAAGCGAAAGCAAACACAAAAGTGCTTTTAATTCTGCTTGTGTATCCATCACCGGAGCACGATGGCATATTCATTTTGTCAAACCGTACGCAACACCCCGTGTAACGCTTTAAAGACCCTACACGGTATACATAGATTCTTCATCAACCTCAAATTCTGGTTACACTCAAGCATCTCCGCGTGTCCGTCTATGCAAAGTCGGTGGCATAAATTTTATTTCTCAAAAAAGTCAATATATCGTCTTTTAATTTGGCAGAGAGATCAGTAATTCTCAAAAGCGAGAATATTATAGCAAATAAGCGAATTCGAACTAAAGAAACTCAAAACCAAGTTTCTTGTTTATTGCTGCAGCAATAATAAGTAAAAAGGTTATATTGGGCGGGGTTGGAATCTTGGGAACTCGTTGCCATGCATTTCATGCTATCAATACACATTTTATCCTATCTTCATCCGAGGCAAATAAACAGCGCGACAGACAACCAGACAGACAGACAGAAAGACAGACTCACGGGAAAACTTGCCAAAATCAATTAAGAATTCGATTCAGACTAAAAATATATATGCTCTAAAAGGTCTGCGAAGCTTCCGTCTGGATAGTGCAAATGCTTTGATTAAGGAACAGAATTTGTTTACTCTGTAACATTAGATGAATGTGGCCGATTTTTTCGATTTTCGTATACATACTGCAGGATTATGCAGGGAAATATCGTGACTGTATTCGTTAAAGTTAATAAGTGAGTAATGGGCATAAAACCCAACTTCTTTTTTTTTCTTCTTGAAAAAAGATCTCTCTTTATATTAGACTGTAACCATGTCCCTTGACCAATACGGCCCAGTTTCAATAGGAATAATTTTCAATGTTTACGCTAAATGTGAAAACCATATCTTCCTTCGGTGGTGGGTAGAAAAATTTGTATATATTTTATCCTACAATAATGAAGGTGAATGTGGAAGGCTTGTGGAAGATCTGACAATCGAACTTAATTTCCTTAGTTATTTTCTTCCTTTTCCATTTTGTACTGTTTCTATAGCAAAATAAAATTTATTTATTAAGAAATTTACTTTACAAATATTCACTGCCTGCGACCCGACTAAATTGATATTCTTGGCGAGAAAAGAAAGAAATAAAAGAAGAAGAGGAAGGATGAAGAAGAGGAAAGAAATCGTAGTAGGTGTTTGGGCTCACCATTCATTATTGACTTATGTCTCTCCACAGATTAAGGATAATTTACAACCGCTCGCAGATACGAAGAAACATCTAACATTGGAAGGATGATAATACAAACAACAACAAAACGAACAAATCACCTAACAACTTATTATTATATACGTTAACGATCTAAAAAACAAAAAACAAAAAAAAAAACCAAATCCGTCAAGATGTAATTTTCCACTTTAACAAACTTTGAAAAGCTCTACCCTTAACCGAAAAGATGATCTCATCTCATTATTGTATTCACATTAACGCCACGGTCTTTGTGAAGTGCTTTCAACGTACTAATAGGATTCTTTTTATGTTGTTTAATTTTCCACTCAAAGAGAGCTGAAAGAAATTTAAGTACGCTCGATGCTCTCAGGTTTTTCTCACCTGCGACGCGAAGTATTATACAAAAGTATGTTTAACAAATGGCACAAAACTTGCAAACTGAAAAAATAAATTACTTATTGATTGCAAATGACGTAGGTATACACAACAACATATTAATACATTCGTTTTTATTTTTTTTTGTCAATTTTTTTTTTTTACAAAAGTGTTTTTAACATTTTCTATATAGTCTGCTGCGTTACATTTTACATTTCCTTTTTTTGTCTTTTTTCTTTTTCTTCTTAGCTGGGATAGGTTATGTTGATATAATTAAAGTTCGTATTCGAGGCTTTTTTATCCGACACCAAAGAATGACAGCACGCCAATATGTCGTCAATTTACGTCGAATACTAAGAAATAACGCATTAAATATTCGGCGAAATATAGGCATAAGAAATTTTAGAAGAGAAAATCTACGTTTCTTTTACCCAACACCACTTGCGGTACAAAGATGCACTAAGTTTGTCTGTCCTTCTGACGACTGTCAACGTATTGTTGGGATCAACCTACCAATTTTTCATGTGAGTGAGAAGAAATTTGATACATGGACATGCTTTAACTCAAGGACGAACACTATTGAAAATACATTGGATCGGTCCACTATTTCGATCACTCCCCATATAACGCCTTTATTTGCAAATTGCAGTTTTTAGCTCAACAAAAGTCTCTGAGTGATAGGATTTCGCCTTTTTTCTAAATTGGCGTAAAAACTTTGCTTCGACTGGGGCAATTTTTTACACTCCATCTCATGAAACCGTTCCTACGCAATCTGAATCTTTATATGGTAAAAAAGTCTAATTTTCAAAATTTCATGATGCGAATTGGTTCACGATAGTAAATTGATGGCGAAATCAAGCTTACCACCGCATATAACGATTTTCACGAAATGTGAATTCTTTTGTGCAAAAAAGGGCCTAATTGGTAATGTTTTACAACCAAAAATTTCTTTGTGATAATAATTTGACTGAAATGGACCAAATTTGAACCACATGGATCTACTTTGTGGAGCCCACTTCATAAAAGATTTCTCATGGATAGTAAGCTCTTCAGAAGAAGGTTGAACTTTTAATATTTTACGATACGAAATTGATCCACAGTAGCTGCTTAGCAAAAAAATTAACGGTAGAAAATTTTGATCACATAGGTTTGTTTTTTAGAACCCAACATATGTAGGGGTTATCATGAAAAACAAGTCCTTGTAAGGAGACAAAGTCTAATTTGTAATTTTTTTTATGACGGAAACTGAAAAATAATAAAATATTTAGGAAGTAAATTAAGTTTGCCAAATTCGGCTTACGCCATGTGATGTTTACGCCATCTTCCAGAGGCGGGCTTTTATAAAAAGTATACCTTTGCATGGAAACAACGCGTAATTTTTGGTGTATTGTTACCAATACAAGTGAATAACTGTACTAGGTGGACTGACGTGGAGTATCTAATGGCGGGCTGTGACCGACTGTAATGCTCTTTATCGCCGAACAATACACATTTACCAACACTTCAAAGCAAAAGGAACTTTTACTGTAGCTACTGGGTCTCGTGTTTTCCGCTTTTTTTGAAGACATACGTTTATTGGCTTTAGTATCTTGAATGTCCGGGAAATCATGTTTCCCAGTCAAGGGGACTGTTGCAAAGTACTTGTAATCTATGGAAAGATTACCATTTATATCGTATGGCGCCTGCGTATATGACAAATTAGATTATGTTTGTAGCAACAAATTGCCGGATGTCATAAATAAGTGTGCTAGGTATGTCATCAATCAATAAAGATATAAATCGAAGGATATCGCAATTTCCCCTAAAGATATTCAATTCCGATCTTTCAACGTGCCCTAATATCAGGAATTAAAATTTTCCACTCCAGTTCTTTGCCGTCGAACAACAAGATATTCACATGAGAAAATTTAAGTCGCGCAATCTGAACGAACGATGAATTTAAATCGGCTATGGCCAACCTACAACATCTTGTAAACAAATATCTCCTTTACTTTAATCTTTTGATTAAGTTTTCCAAAACTTATGAACGCAAGTACTAGAATATAGCTGTGATGCTGTGACGAATTTGTAAAATGCATTCTAAAGGAAAGTGGAACTCTTTCAGAATAGCTCATGCAACTGGGATCATGCATTGGGTTGGGAAGACACATGCCCCCCGCTCGCCGGTGTCAAGCTGCCTTTAAAACAGATTCGTAAAATCGCTTGAAAGCATTTCACCCAGTAATCGCAGAAGTCCTAGAGTGATCCCACAATAACGAAAGGTTGTCAATTTTAAAAAAGTTTTAATAAATTTTATTTAAAATATTAAAAAAAAAGAAATGTGTCAAAATTTGGATTAAAAAAAAAGGATGCAAAAAACTTTCCAGTACCTAACCTATATTATAATATATGCAGAGATATTCATCGATGGCGGTCCTTATCAAATTTCCTCTACGTATATTCGATTTTTCAGTGCATCGGCAAACGTGGAATTGTGTTGTGTTAATGTTTACCACGGCGCGATATTACGCACAAAAACAGAATTCAAGACCTTTATGCAAAGTACTTTACCAATTAATTGTAGAGAGGCATGTCACATAATGGATGGATGCCAGTGTTCTCTGTCCTTTGTTGTCTTTGTTGTCTCTTAACATCTTTTTCGCATGGAAATACGCTTTTTGTCTGCTAACTGTGTTACCTAAGTTACTCGATGAATAAATCCTTGCACGTCTTCTCTAGCAAAATGATGACGTTATTAATTAATTAACAGTAATTCAGTATTAATTTTATTAAATTACGCCTATATATTTATACACAAAAAATGATTACCTTTGAACCAGTCACATACGCCCCCTAAACCCTCCACCCTTCCCCTTCCCCTTCCCCTTCCCCATCACATCCCCCATGCCACTAACATATTACATGTATTCTGTACATTAACATATATGTTAGCATTAGGCATAATTGTTTACAATGGCAACAAATTGTAAGACAAACCATAGAAATCGATACAAACTCACGTGCAGTGAACGAGCAGTGAATAATGTTCATGACATGTATTCAAGCGTAGCATTAGTAGAAGCCTACAGACGACGTTACATTAAATACAAATTGTATACGTGCATATTTTTGTCACATATATTTACAAATTTCATACCGTAAAACTTGCTGTAATCATGAAGGTTACTACCTAAATAGAAATTGCAAAATGAATAGCACAAATATAAGGGAACCTTCTTAGCCAATATAATATGGTTGCACATCAAAAGAACGTCTTGGTACAGGAGTTAAGGTTAGGAGAAATTTTCAATTAGTTTGAAGACTGTAGTCTCTGTAATGTCAGGACGATTGACGCCCCTAAGATGTTCTGCTAACATTATTATCCTTTGGCAGACCTTTAACCCAAATTGCTTAATACTTCCCGAATACAATAGTGTCGGTAACAGTTGATGTGTAAAATGAACTGATGATGTTTCTGGCAGCAATTTTCGACTAACATTACAACAATGCAACGCAATAGCAAGAGAATACGTGCTTATAGGCTCCCAATGCTTAAGAACTCATAGTCTACTCTTAGGTTATTGTTACGAGAGGGAGTATATAAGGTCCCCTTGCTATATCAAAATGTCCACGCACGCAAACTCATGCTTTTACGATATGAACGTATTTACGTCCATACAAGACCAGCTAATATGTTATTATTTGGTATTAATTGCGTACGGGTGACGTGTATGCTGTTGTGTTGTTAGCAAAGCAAAAAGTTTTTTTTTTTTTTTTTTGTGGATATTTACATAAAGAGTAAATATTTACATATGTAAGCACATAAAAGCATGCATTCGTTGTACACATTTGTAAAATCGAGGCAAGAATTACAGAAAGCCAAAAAAAAAAAAAAAAATGCAAAAAAAAAAAATGAAAAATGAATACACAGTTGCTTTTGCCAACAAAACATCCATTTTGTTTTGACCAAATAATAATGTTTGCATAATTTTCGGTTACGGCTTTCATACCACTACTGTTAGCATAATGATGATGGCGGTCCTCACTAGATTATGTACAGTTTACTGTGTTTTGCAAAAAAAAAAATTGTCGTCGTGTCGTGCTTGCGAGCGGCAATCCTTGTTGTTTATTTAATTAAATTTACATATAATCACAATAAAATAGAGAATTAAACGTGAAATCATGGAACAATGTTTTCTTTTTTGCTTTATTTATTTATTTTTATTTTTATTTTTTTTCAATTTAATTTTTTTAATCCTAAAATTGAAAGCGAACTAAATTTAGTGCCATAAACAAAACTGCGCAAAATAACAACAAAAATCACTTAAACGACGGAGCCAATTGTTTATGTATTGATTACAATTCAATTCTATATAATAATTTAATGCCCTGCGAAGTACACGCGATGTTAGTTAATTTGTTATTCGAGCAACAAAGGCGACTACTGCACAGGCAATTTGAACCGACACAGCCCACACACATAGCCTTCGCGCCTTTCAAAAAGCTACGATTCGAAATTGAGGAGATTACGTTTAGTAGTGGTGTTGTTCGTTCGTTCGTTCCTAATCAGTGACGTCAGAAGTGATCGCAATTTAATTTTAGTAAGAAAGTCGAATTTTCACTGGATAAATTTCTTAACTAATTTCAGGTGTGCCGACATTTTGCAAGCCGCCTACCAACGAAATAGTTTACCTTCTAAATATATCTTAACGGGGTTACCATCATTTTTAGAACTATTATTAAATCCCACAAAATTGAATGGAAAGCAGAGTTAATTTTTTTTTAGTTATGTATAAATAAAAAGAAAAATAAATATAAAGCGAATTTCATTAAGAGGATCACCCGTCAAAATGTCATTTCCAACATTCGAACTCTTTCACTGATCGCTTTAAAAAAACATCTTTTGAAAATATTCGATCGTTTTAATAATTCATTAAGTGATCGTAGAGATGCTCCGGCAAATTTCGAGAATTACGCGTATTAAATAAATTTAAGTCATCACCAACACATTCGCATATACCAATGAGCGCTCTTCATTTCTTGCCTATTGATCTCTTACTGACACGATAATATTACGCCGAGTATAGGCCGATTAGATGTCTACTGCAAAACTTTCCATTTTCTATTGTTCATCTATCGTGATAATG
This sequence comes from Glossina morsitans morsitans, assembly GCA_001077435.1. Classification (NCBI taxonomy): domain Eukaryota; kingdom Metazoa; phylum Arthropoda; class Insecta; order Diptera; family Glossinidae; genus Glossina; species Glossina morsitans. The sequence goes on along the minus strand of CCAG010004011.1, from coordinate 3,860 downwards.
CTAAACCTCGCATATAACTGCATAAACGATCTCAGTCGAACAACAGGCGAACCTTCTTATTTATATCTTATTGTACTACTACCTAGTTAAGTAGATCACTTCCAACAAAGATTACCGCAAAAGAAAGCGAGAGAGCGTCAGGCGACTTCATTGTTGTACACAAAGTAACGGGCCATCAATCCCATTAGTACCTATTCTGTTTAAGCGTCATATCATCTACTCTTTCCTACACATTACCGGCAAGATTGACATACGACATTTTATGAGATTTTTATTCACTCCTAAGATACTCTCTGCTAGATGTTACATATATAGCTACGGAACTTCAATTATTTACTTTTAATGTTTTTTTTTCTTTTTTAAAAGTGTTTAGATATTAGAGGAAGACAGGGAACATTTGATTTTAAATTTTATACAGGCATTTGCCTCATTATAGAAATTAATTCAGTGTGAAGCACCTGCGACTAGTTCGATAAAACTTTAATTATTTACTCGAGTTTTTCCATATGTTTACGATATAGAGAACATGTAAGCAAATTCTTGCCTGTGTAAGGTAGATACCAACATAGCATTTTACTTTAATGAGCTGTAAGTTTTCTAAGGCGTTTTTCTGCACGATGCGGATAAAGTAGGTAGTAGTCGTCTGCTTTGACAAAAGAAGACGACAAACATAAATTCATTTTTAGATCGAACCTTAGATGTGGAACATCGTAAGCGCACATGCAAAGAAATCTTAAAACTGTCTATCAATTTATAACGTGGCAATTGCTCGTCCCTTTGTCTTTAAGTTTTAATGGGCGAGTTTGTGAACAAATCTCTACCCAATTTAAGATATTTCTTTCTGTGGTTTTTCTTATGAGCTTATTATGTCAATTGTCGCGATCATTTCATAAACTGCGAAGAATGACGAGGAGGGCAGATGAACACGCGAACACTGCGTATCAATGCGTATTTCCATATAATACCTTTTTGGATTTTTAAATGGATACATTGACGTGTGGCAAACGAAACAACAAACCTATTGCACACATTTATCTTTTATTGGTAGATGTGAAAGCGTAAATTCCATTTAATTTTGAATATATTGTTTAACCCTTGGCAGTAAATGTGATTTATTCTCATTGTCTGCATACAAATATGTACATAATAAATAGACGGCTGGAGTGTGTGTGTATAACCTACAAAAATGTTGTTAAACTTAAGTTAAATAAAACAATAGAACAACCAGCTGCCTAATAAAATGTGGATTAACAAATAATAGAGGGACAGCCTAATTGATTTTCCCCTCAACTTTTTTTTTTTTTTTTGTTTTTGTTTGGTTTTCCATTTCTGGTGGCGATGTTATGTTTGTGTTGATGTTGTTCTTTCGATGGCCATTTCGCTTTCAATTCATTACTTCAATAAGCAACAAGCACACAGAAAATTAAGTTAATAAACAATTTTCCCTTTTATGCGCGTACGCGTTATTGATTTTTGCTTCTTTCTATTAGTAAAAGCACAATTAATTTATGAAAGCTCGTACTACTCCGGATATTCAAAAACACATTTAAATTTCAAATATTAGTTAAAGCTGCTCAATAGGGTTCGGGAAAAGAGTATTTAATTTAACAGAAAGATTTTGCTTACAATATTTACGAAGCGAACTGAGTCTTCGTTATGAGTCTCGGTAGAAGTGGGCGGGGTAGTGAGCCTGAAAATGGACGCCCACGTAAGGTAATGCAGTTATTACTAAAATTTATGCCACATTGGTTGTTGGGCTGTTCTCAAAGTCGCATTCTCACAGACCGATGTGTGTATGTTAATCATGCATGTGCTACCTTCTAATAGCTTCTAACTATTACCATTTCCTTATAATAGTACAAATCGATCTTCGGAGACAGTTATTATTATTATTATTATTATTTCTTATTATTGTCATTTATTTATTGGTTACAATGTGCATTTCAGCCAATACAAGTATCATATAGTCGAACATTATCGGCCTCATAAATTTATCCTTAAACATAGAAATTGGAAAAATGTTAAATTTGAAAACACTTGAGATTCGGCTGATCCCCAACTGGGCACACCGAATAAGGTCTTACATTGTAGCATGTTGTTCGACTTTATGGTGGAAGCCCTCACGCCAAAGTCGGTTAAGCTACAGTTCTCATTATATTGTTTACACAATCTACGGATAAGGTCACTTTAACCGTAGCTTGTTCTGTAGTAGTTGAACTCAAGCAATCGACAATGTCTGGGCATTCGCTGTCGAACACTTAAGCATATTTTAGATAATAAGTACTCAAGACCAGATATGCCAATCGGCAGCTTGCGAACAAATAACAATTTATGCGTAACTCGTCTCCCTTCGAGAGTGGGCAGCTTTATAAACGCTAAACAATTCCCATATGCAGTATAGATCATAATGTGGATCCTAGATAATCGAACAATATTTCAAAATAGGTCAGTGATTACTAAAATTGTATCTTGCTTTTCATTCTTAAAGAGTTAGCAATGAAAGTTTAGCAAAGCTTTACATCAAGCCAATCGATCGTGTGAGTTAAATAGAAAAGTGAGAAAAGTTTAAAACAAGTAAAATCACTATAATCGACCACGATCCATCATTAAATATCCCACGCAATCCTATATTCATTTACATAACGAATTCATACTCTCAAGACGAGGCATTATATTAGAAGTGGTCGAAAGAGAGGTCTGAACTCAATCATTTTCAATAGTGCTCGTCTTTGGACTGAAGCACGTCAGTGTAACAACTGTAGATTGAGCATAAAAAAAAAAAGATGGACAAACGGACGGACAAGATTAAATCGATTAAGAAAGCGATTCTGAACTAATCGATATAATAAAAGATGGCTCTATTTCAAGTTCTTCTCGGCATTACTTACATCCGCAGAAACTTAATATATCTTTGCTCATTTCATTGTGTGCATTTCATAAGAAACGAAGAAAGTTTGTCTCTAGAGGTCGCATCCGGCAGATTATCATCGATTCGGATCTAGAATTTAGGACTTTTTTATTAGTGGGGAATTAGAATGTCATGCGAACCTGCTTAGAGATAAGAACGCCAACAGTGTTGGATGCTTCTTAACCAACCATTACCACCACCAAAAACCAAAAAACTTTTTCATCATAGATCAGTAATCAAAAAAAAAAAATATGAAATTATACCTCAGAATACCTCAGAAAACCAAGCGCTCCATTCCGAGATAAAGTTCATAAAAAGCGAAACGAATCTGTTGTCTACGGCGTACTAGAAAATCTGATTGAAACCTTGATCCCTTTGTCGAAAAATGTTCCTATAGAGCAGTTCATGCTAAGCTATAAAGTTGATATTTAGGTTCAAGCTAACACACTAGGTAGGGTTCGTATTAAAAGCCCAGAAATTATCAAAATAATTAAACATTTCTTACAAACATTGTATGGTTAACGTGCTCGAAAAATGCTCATGCATTTATGTAAAATTTATGTTGACGATATCAAAAGAACAGACGTGATTTTTTTACCCCACTATTCTCGTTTTAACTTTTTGTAAGCATCTTCACACTAAAACAATAAGTCTTTTTTGTTTTTTGTTTGCCTACTGTACGCTTAGTGAGTTCTAGATAGGACGCTAGTTTCCCAACTGCTGTCAGATGTATTATTGAACGAATACGAGAATATTTTCAGTTGTCAAGGGATAGGAGTTGCTATAAATATACGTATACATATATATATATTGAATTGAATTGCTTAGGATGTCCATGCGTAAATATTGAAAGTAGTATTTTTTGATATTCTCGCGCATACAATTTTTGAAAATATACTATGATGTAGAAAGATGTCGGATTAATTTCATAATTGAATTTAATGTTTTTGTG
>CCAG010004010.1:0-15842 GCA_001077435.1 Glossina morsitans morsitans | reverse complement strand
TGCTTTTTCAGTTCCTGAATAAATTTATCTACAATATGCAGAATTATATCCGCATTTAAGTCAGAAAAAGAAATAATCGCATCAAGACGATTACGAAATTCAGGGCTAAAAACCTGTTCTATCGCTTTTTCACTATCACCAGTGTTAAATTTTTTATGCCCAAAGCCAACAAAACTTTTGCTGCTTTCAGCTGCTCCTGCATTAGTTGCCATAATTAAGATTATATTGGAAAAGTCAACTTTACGTCCGTAAGTGTCTGTAACACAACCATAATCCATAATTTGTAGCAATATATTATAGATATCGCTATGGGCCTCTTCAATTTCATCAAGCAACACAACACTATATTGATTGTTAGATACAGGCTCTGTGAGTAATCCACCCTGATCATAACCTACATATCCACGCGGAGAACCAATCATCCTTGATATCGTATGAGACTCAATATATTCGGACATATCAAAGCGTATAAGATTCATGCCCATGCTTTCTGCTAATTGTTTTGCTAGCTCGGTTTTACCAACACCCGTTGGCCCTGCAAAAAGATAATTTGCTAAAGGCTTATTGTAATTTCTCAACCCAGATTTAGCAATTTTAATAGAATTAACAAGATTCTATTGCCTGCTCTTGGCCAAAAATCCCCTTCTCTAGATTAGCTTTTAAAGACTTTACTTTCTGCAAATCATCAGATTCAGATCCGCAAGGCACATTTGTAATTCTAGTAATGGTATTCTTAATATCTCTACTATTTACAATTTTACCCCTGTTTCTTAGCAATTTACAATATGCCCCTGCCTCATCAATAACATCAACCGCTTTATCAGGTAATATTCGCCCAGTAATATACTTATGCGAAAGTTCAGCCGCAGACCTAATGGTATTCTTTGTATAATATACTCCATGATACCCTTCATAGTAGTGCTTTATACCATCTAGTATCTTTATCGTTTCATTAACAGAAGATTCTTTAACATTAATTTTTTGAAACCTTCTCGCTAGTGCTTTATCTTTTTCAAAACTAGCGCTGTATTCTCTATATCTGGTTGCACCTATACAACGCAGTGTACCTCTTGCAAGCGCAGGTTTGAGTAGGTTACCTGCATCAAGAAAGCTACCACTTGTAGAACCTGCTCCAATGATAGTGTGTATTTCGTCAATAAAGAGGATAGCACCTGGTTTTACCTCAATCGCTTTTATTATAGATTTTATTCTCTCTTCAAAATCACCTCTGTAGCATGTCCCTGCAAGGAATGATCCTAAATCCAAAGCATAAATTATACTGGACCTGAGTGCACTCGGAACACTGCCTTCAATGATCTTCAATACCAAACCCTCAACTATTGTTGTTTTGCCAACACCTGGGTCTCCAATATATAAAGGGTTGTTTTTTCTACGCCTCAATAATATTTCTATAGTGCGATTTAATTCATAATCACGACCAATAACATAATCTATTTTTTTGCTTCTTGCATAGTCATTTAAATTTTTACAATTTCCTCATCTTTTAGTAGCTCATCTTTATTTACTGCAGTAGGAGCGTCATTATTTTTATCAAGTTTTACTTTATGATTGGTGGTGTATTCATCTATATCGTTAGAGTATTTCATATTAGATATATGGTAAATCAAATTGGAATCTTTCGCACTTTGTTTCTGTAATAGATCTTCAAGGTATAAATCTTGCCCAGACAAAATTTCTACTAGAACACTTGCTCCATTTATTTCTTTTTTCCCCAAGCTATGAGCCCGTATTATTGCTCTGTGTATTATGCATTGAAACATTGAGCTAGGTTTAACTCCACTGATAATCAATTCAGAACTGCTTTGTAAAAACCCTTTTATATTATTATTATCATTAGCCTTAATATTGCATCTTGATAGAATGCTATCCATATTGATAATTTCATCGGCTCTGATATTACATCTTGATAAAACGTAATTTACGTCCACGTCTTTAATTAACGCCAGCAATAAATGTTCTACTTTCGCATATTTTAGATTAAAATTAGAAGCAATGAATAGTGCTCTATTCAAACTTGCCTCTAAATTTTTGGAAATCATCTCCTATTCTCTTTAAAAGTGGGAACTCATATATAATGAATAGCACACAATTATTAAAAAAATTGAAATCCAGCAGTTCGCTGTAGCTAATTTGAATCCCCACTCTGGACCTACGTCATAGCACCGCGATATCTCAACATAGATTCCGCTAATGAGTAGCGGAATGACGAGTTTTACGCTTATCAAGTTGTAGGTAAATTCTATTTAATACGCTTTTTCTAGTACTCCGCTTTTCTTCTGAAATGCATTGATCTTTTTTCTACCGTATTTAGTCTTTAGCGTACTTGGCCTTTTAAAGACCTTTTTGCTGTTACGTTTTTTAAATTGCACACTACAATCAAAATTTGGCTCTCCTTCTTTGTCTGCCAGCGCAGGCAGTCTTCTCTTATCTTAAGGTGTAACAAAAGATAGCGCATGACCTTCAGCTCCAGCACGTGCAGTTCTACCTATACGATGAATATAGTCAGCTTGCGATTGCGGTGCATCATAATTGATAACATGTTGAATGTGGGGAATATCAAGGCCGCGAGAAGCAACATCTGTTGCAACCATGATTTGATTACGGCCACGACGAAAAGAATTAATGACTCTTTCGCGCTTGTGCTGCCTTAAATCACCATGATGCATAAACGACTTCTTGCTTAATTTTTGCAGAAGTTGTAGCCTCACAACCACTCCTTGCTTTGTTTTGACAAAGATAATGATTAACCCTTCGCGCTGACATAGTTGTATAACAAGCTTCCCATATTTTTCTGATTCTGATGCATAAACAACTTCTTGCTTAATTTTTGCAGAAGTTGTAGCCTCACAACCAACAGAAATACGTTCTGGTCGATTAAGGTACTTCTCAGCAAGTTTAACTATATCACTAGGAAGAGTTGCAGAAAACATAAGAGTCTGCCGTATTTTTGGCAGATATTTCATGATCCCTTCAATTTGAATTCCAAAACCCATATCAAACATACGATCCGTTTCATCAAGCACAAGAACGCTAACATTGCGAGTAATCAAAGTTTTACGCTCAATATGGTCTATAATACGACCAGGAGTACCTATTACAATTTGTGGTTTTTTCTGAAGCTGATTTAGCTGCCTAAAAATAGACTCACCACCAATCAATAAAGCGACCCTTAGTGCAGAATTTTGAAATAAGAGTTTTCTTATCTCATTTGTTACCTGATGCGCAAGCTCCCTGGTTGGCACGATGACAGTTTTAGGCTCATTCAGCAACTTAGCAACCAACGGAATAGCAAATGCCAAAGTTTTTCCAGTTCCCGTTTGAGCAGACCCAAGAATATCTTTACCTTGTAGCGCTAAGGGAATCGCTTGTATTTGAATCGGAGTTGGGACGAAAAGATTATTTTTATCTAGAGCTTGTGTAAGCAAAGCTGGGAGACCCATCCCATGAAAATTATTCACAATACATTAATCCTGTTAAAAGACTTCATAATAGATTAATCTTCCAATCTTAAATTTATTGCAGATTTTTTATCTTCTCCGTTTCTACCGCGCTCCTCTTTAACCTCATAACTCACCCTTTCTCCTTTTATCCCCTTCTCTTTATTCTCTCCTTTAAGTGTCTCAGGCCTTATTCCTGAACGTTCCAACGTGCTGATATGTACAAAAACGTCACCCCCTTTACCTTCTGGCTTGATGAAACCATAGCCTTTTTCGGCATTAAACGAGTTGCACTTCCGGTTGTTTCTGAGTCTAATTTTCTAGCGGAGTATAAGTCTAAAATCCAATTTTGTAATATTCCGTTTTTTACAAATATATTTTTCTTGCTAGTTATCCCTTCTCCATCAAATGGTATCGATGCTATGCCTCTTGACAACAATAGAATCGATAATATTAATTCTATCGTTGAAAATCTGAGCGTTTAAACTACCCCTCAAGAAAGAACTGTTGCTTATAATACTGCTCCCATTTATAGCAGAAGCAAAACTTTTTACTAGCCCTTTTGCTGCTCTTTTTTCAAAAATAACCGGAAATTTACCAGTTTTCTTTGTACGTGAATTCAATTGATCAACTGCTCTTTTTGCTGCTTCTTTTCCCATTAACTCTTGCAACTTTAAATCACTAAAATTACATGCTATATCATAATCGTAACCAACCTTCATTTCACTTTCTCTTCCAGCAACAACAGAGACCTGATTAGCAAAGGTTGATTTACTAAACGAGCCAATAAAACCAGAAACAGTCGATAATACTGTATTCACTAAAGCGTATGAAGAAGAGGCTCTTTCAGAATTAGTGATACTCTTATGTGCAAGGGCTGAATTTTCTGCAGCTTCAGCAATTTCTTTTAGGTTATCAACGGTTACAACATTATTATCTGAGATACTTAAATCTGCAGAAGAGATATAATTACTACCATTTACAGCAAAATTAATGCAAGGATCTTCTGGCGCATTCTTTGCCATTTCTACCACTTGGCTCAGATCACTCAGATTATTGAAATCGTTTGTAGAAATATACGCAGCTTTGTTTTTACCTGCTATAGCTCTGATTCCTACAGTGCAATTTTTAGATTGTGATATTTGCTCAATTTTTGATAGACGCTGAGAAACTGAAGTCTTATTAGTTTCATATATTGTAACTTCCGCATCTTGATTTTGCTTTTTTATTAGTTTAGTAATATCTGCTGCAATATTTAATATATTCATTTTCTATTCCTTAGATTTCTATAAAGATTCTGCACCACCTATAACTTCAATTAAATCAGTCGTAATCGCTGCTTGACGAGAACGATTATAACAATGCTAATTTGTTCAGTATCTCTTTAGTGTTTCTGTTTGCTGATTCCATAGCAACCATTCTAGCACTATTCTCACTCGTTGCACTTTCAAGTAAAGCAGAGTAAAGAGCAATTACAACGTTATCTTGAACCAAAGATTTTAAAATAAATTCAATATTTTGTGGTTCATACTCATAGTCGTAATCTGTTGTTGGACCAGCCAGAGAGCTATCAATCAAGGATGAGTCTTTACTCCATGGTTTTATTGTTTCCAACATTGGTTTTTGCATGAAGGTATTATAAAATTTACTATAAAAAACTTTAACTTTATCGTATTTACTTAAATCTATACCATCAACCAAAGCTTCTACGTGCTTTAACGTGATTTCCTTACTATTTTCAATTTTTAAGATACTTTTAGAGTCAAATCTATTTTTACCTACATCAAAAGCTTTTTTACCAAGAAATAGAATATCTACTTTTTTGCCATTTGCGATTGACTTATTTACACGCTCTTGACTAAATTTGACAATAGAAGAGTTAAAGTTGCCGCACAAGCCACGATCAGACGCAACAATGAATACTAGGTAAGAACCGTCGTTACTGACATTTAGAATTTTTGCCAGTAATTCTTGATCAACTGATAGCATTAATGAAGAAATAATGTTATGCAGCTTAGATACATATAATTTTGAATTTAATAACTTCTTTTGACTTTCTAATAACTTTGCTGCAGAGACCATTTGCATTATTTTCGTGGTTTTCTGTACAGATTTAATATTCTTAATTCTTAAGGATAATTCCTTTAAGCTCTTCATTTTGTATACAACCCTGATTTATTAAAATATATAACTGTTAGTGTCTAAAAGCAAGTTTTTTTGACATTAAGACCAAGTCTAGCTAAGAAACTTGCAGGTTTATTGTTTGGAGATAAGGATTATATTAAGAAAGTGCTCTAACTTCAGCAATATCAATGTGAAAGTAGCCTAAGAGGTTGTCCACAAACCAGTAAATCAAGCATATTCCCTACTTAACACAACTTTACTCATAGCCAGATATATGAAACTTTCAGTAGATGTTGTAAGTGAATCGTACTCCTTTGATAGCCTTCTATTTCTATTGATCCAAGCAAAAGTCCTCTCTACCACCCACCTTCTCGGCTGTACTGAAAATCCAGGATGCCGTTGTGGCAATAGTTCTAGTGGTGTATCTTTATGCACCCAAAACCTACATGGAGGCCTTTTGACAATTTCAATATCTATCCCATATTCTCTCTTTACGTAATCCTTTAAATCTTTTCCTTGGTATCCCATATCAGCCCACATTTTCTTAATATTGCTGTATTTTTCCTTCATATTGTCCAATGCCATCTTCACCCCACCTCTGTCATTTTCGCTTGCAGCTCCTACATAGCAACCAAGCACAAATCCCTGAGTATCTGTGATTATATGTCTTTTTCTCCCGTTTACTTTTTTCGCACCATCATAACCTTTGACCCCCTTTTTCCGTGGTTTTTACCGATTGACTGTCTACTATGCATGCGCTCGGCTTACCATTTTTGACCTACTATATTTAGTGATATCATAGTTCATTTTCTCAAAAATTCCCTGCTTTTTCCATCTTCTAAACTGTTCATGCACAGCCTTCCACGGCGGAAAATCGTGTGGTAAATAGCGCCATTGACATCCTGTGCGCAGTACATAAAGAATTGCATTTACTATCTCACACTTACTGTATTTTGGTGGCCTTCCTCCTTTCTTGTACGATACTCTGAAGTGTTTTTCTATTCTTGCCCATTCCCTTCTACTTAAATCTGTTGGATATTTTTTCCTCATCTCTTACCTATTCTTTCTTTATATACTACGTATTCCTTGGTTTGTGGACAACCTCTAATGGTAATTTCTAAACTTTGTGGAATTTTATAATATATAATAAACACAATTAAAACTATTACAACTTGAACACTTATGATCCCATTGTTCTAGTTCCCTGTTACAATTTTTACACTTCCAGCCTGGATCAGGCTGAGCCCATCTTGTTTAGCCAATAAATTACCTTGTCGTGTTCTTGCAATGTAACCTTGAGTTGTATTACAATAAAGTAGATTGACATGTAATTAGCTTTTTTCATAGCAGTGTCTAAATATTGACTTGCAAGATCATATTTACCTGAACTCATTGAGGACAAAGCAAGTAAACAGTAACTAAAATAATAATCAGGGCGTAAGTTGTATAGTCTTTCAGCACCTTTACTATTTAAATTGATGTACATTTTAGCTGATTGAGGAGTAGGATTTACTGTATACTCTGCCTCTAGCACTGCAGAAGCTTTTCTGATTTTTCCATGTTTAATATATAATTCTGCCTTTAAATAATTGATGGGCTGAAAAATTGCACTATAACTAAATAAAGACTTTATAGCCTCCTTAAAATTTCCTTTACTTTCATATTGCTTTGCTAAAGCGCAATAAAACACTGCAAACATTTCTTTATGATCAAAGGGGAGAAAAATATTGGACTTAACTGCTTCCTTCAGCCTCAAAATTGCATTAATCCAATCTTCTTTCAATATGCCTTGCTCTATTTGAAAGGGAATAGATAGCATTTTATCGTTAATTGAACTAGAGCAATATTCTATAAATTTTTGAAAGACTACTTTTTCTTGTTTGAGGTGGACAATCAGCTTATTGGCTAGAAGTAGAGCTAAGTTACGATTTTTATTTGCAATATTTGTTAAACCGTTACTGAAAAAGCTGTAATTTCCCGTCTTACCTGAGTTAAAGAGCTTTATTAAAGACAACCTATCGCTCTCCTCACTCAGACTTTTAACTAGCTTTTGGGCATTCTCTATATTGTCTAAGTCTATGCTAAAGAAAGCTTCAAAGAGAAGCAATTCTTCCCTATCCCTTCTTATGTTGGCAAATGTTGATGAAATGGAGGAAAAAAAGCGTACAAGTGTAATTAATAAAAATAATAAAACTACACAATAAAACCATTCAATTTATTCAGCCATGGCTTGAATTCTGAATGCGTTAAATTGCTTACTGTAACAGTTATATTTTGCCAATCATTATCATTTATTGACTCCTCAATTTCTGCGAATTTTACTCTTAATGGATCATTTCGGTCGTCTACCTTTATCCAGTTTGAAATGATTTTTTTAGACAATGTACTTTTGTTGTAATCGATAGTATCAATAATTTTTCAAAAGATAGCTTCAATTCGTGTAAGGTATTTATCTCTTTCAAATTTTCTAATTCATCTACTGCATTTTCTATCTCTGGATCGTCAAGCTCTGATATCAAAGGCTTTATTGAATTTATATGGTTATCAAATTTTGCTTCTCGCAATAACGAATTCTTCATTTTAACCACAAGTAATAGCAATTTTGCAAGGTTCTTACATCTTGAGTTATTATCACCTTGCTCACATTGAGTATGCTGACTTCTCTTGAGGTCAAATATCTTTTTTTCTATTCTAGATTGATTAACTTCAAGCAACATTCTAAATTCATCCATGTTTTCCGTTAAAGCTTTCACATTGTTTTCACTCTCTTGCTGATTTATTTTTAAAAAGATTATGTTATTTATTGTGATATAACCGGTAAATAACAATACCATTAAGAACCAACCTATGTACTTTTGCTGAGTATCATTCATAACGTAGTATCTCCGCAGGATCTTGTGCAGCTGCCTGCAGAGCAGGAGCAATTGTCGCTAAAAATGATAAGAATAATGCAAGTGCAGAAATGTTCACTACATCTTGAGAAAGTAATATCTTTGGCAAACTTGAAAAAAAGTATATCATAGGATCAAACAGCTTGACGTTAGTAATGTTTTCTAAAAACACTCTAATGCTTTCGATATTGAGAGAAAAAACGACACCTATAATACAGCCAAGACAAGTTCCCGTAAAACCGATTAATAGACAAGCGCAAAATATACGCATAATGCTTCCACTTGTTGCACCAAATGTACGCATAATTGCAATCGCGGATTTCTTTTCTTGCACTATCATCATTAAATTTGAGATAATATTAAACGCTGCTACAACTATAATCAAAGTGAGAATTAAAAACATCACATTTCTTTCAGTTTTTAAAGCACTAAAATAATGGCTTTGCTGTGATTGCCAACTTTCAGCTTCCATTCCTATTTCTTTTTCTATAGCATCTGCCAGCTTATCAGCTCTAGTAACGTCGTCTACAAGTACTTCTATATTTTTTATGCTATTTTTATAATTAAAAAAGGCTTGTGCTGATTTTAGAGGCATATATATCAAGGTATTATCATACTCAAACATACCCATATCAAATATTGCTATAACTTTATATTTTTCATTCGTGGCATTTCACCAAGTAATGCATCAAATTCTTCAGATGATATAAACGTAATTTCGTCGCCATAATTGGGTTTATTCAATAAGTTATAATTCTTTCCTTCCATAATTTTCAAATTGTACAACTAGTTGCTTTACATTTACATCTGTGAGAAGAGCATTTTTGCTAACATGAGGTCTCGGATCAGATTTTGCTGATAAGGGATTCATCTCAGATATTTTATCCCTCATTGGAAATAAGCGAGATTGGGAAGCAACTTTTGGTGATGGCCTAGTTTTTTTCTCCACATCTATATTCAATACTTTGCGCATTAGGACTTTCTTTTGCTTGATTTTGTTTGAATTTTTTTCTTATCTCTTGTACTTTAACATCGATATTATAATTAATTTCTTTTTCCATAGAAGATACTACCATTTCTAGCTTTGTGCTTGATTTTTGATCAGTATGACCTAACTTTTTAAGTTTTAGTGGTAATTCAGGTTTATCTTTAGTTGATTTGGGAACAGTTCCTACTACTTTTGGTTTCTCTTTAACTTCTTGACCAGCAGTAAACATTTTTTTTTGGCAATGGGGGTGCTATTGATGGTTTTGGCAATATTGGAGGTTTAGATTGTTGTTTTTGTTTAAGTTCTCTTTTTGCTTCCATATGTTCTTTAGGAACTGTTACATAAATTAGCTCTTCTCTAGGCGATTTTGAACTTTGTGAATTTTCTGTTAAAATTTTACTCTTCTTCTCTTGATAATTTGATATCTCTGTGTATCCAGGCTTTTCATCTAATGAATTTCCATGGCCTGAATCATTATAATTAACTTCTACTTGTCTATCTTCTTTTAGAAAACTGCGTTCTGGCTTTTCTGGAGCTATTGCAATATTTCCTCTTTCAACTTGCTCCAAACCTGAAATTTTACGATAAGCCTCTAGATATTCAAAGATTGTCATTGAAGTAGGAGGAGGTAATTTATCAATAAAACTACTTATATTCTTAACTGGAACATTTCTTCCCGAGATTCTATTCAATATTTCCTTTAATATCTTAAGACCTGATGGCTTTCCATTCATCGATTTTACATAATCAATTGAGTCACTACGTATAACAAACTTAGCTACATCTTCTGCCTTATCTGTAAAACGCTTTAATGCCTGAGATAAATCCCTTACCGTTTTATTATAATGTCTCATAGTTACTAACTCATTTCTTGCTTTTATAGCTTCTTTAAGGAAACCGAGATTTTCTCTATAATTGTCATTTTTAAATGGATCCTTCATATTAATTACAACTCATTATTTATTAAAATATGGGTATAGGTTTAAAATATTAAGATTTAGTAAATATTATTTTTTACATAAAGCAGCTACACCCATATTATAAATTGCCAACAAATGCATTTATGGCGTTACCATATTCTTCCATATACATCATCCAATCTCACTATATCATTATCAGATAAATGCTCTCCTATCTGAAATTCAACTATTTCAAGTGGAAAGCTTGTGCTTCTATTTTCAATCCTATGGGAAACTTCCCTTGGGATTTCTATCATATGGTCCTTTGCTATAGCATATTCTTTGTCTTCTAAACTAACATATCCAACTCCTGATAGCACTATATGGTATTCATCTCTATAGTGATGGAATTGCTTAGAAGTGCAGCTTAATGGATTGATAAAAAGATATTTTATAAGAAAATTTTCGCTCATTAAAATTATACTACAAAATCCCCATGGTTTAACTTCTTTCCTTATCACCTTTACTTTCTTAACTTTATGAATAAATGAAATTAGACTTTTGTTTGGTTGCTTACAAGCTCCACTCAATAAATTTTTATTACTTTCTGTCGTTGAAACTGGCTCTTTTTCTCTAATCACATGCTGAAATGATGCCAGTTCTTTACTAAACTTCTCACTCAATTCTAAAACTGAATTCCAAGTTCCAACATCCAACCAATCGAAATTAGCTTCTATCATTGCAACGTTTTTTGCTTTCTCCATCACCAAGTAATCAATGGATATGCCTTCAATTCCTGCAAAATCTCGTTGTTTTAAATACAGAAATCTCTCTTTCGGTGTGAAATATTTAAAACATAAATTGTAAAGATTCGGGGCAGATTTTTTAATCTCATCTATGTAGCGTTTTGCTTTAAACACAAATATTCCAGAGTTCCAATAATGATCGTTACTTAACTTACGCTCGGGCTTTTCTGTAAAATCTTTCACTATATGACATTTTTCTTTCTGATCATATACTGCATTTATATAGCCGTATTCAGAATTGAATTCATGAGGCTTAACCCCAAAAGTGACTATAGAGTTAGTTTCAGAGGCTAACTTAGACGCTTTTTGAGTAGAAGCATAAAAACTATTCAAATCACCTATAAAATGGTCTGAAGGCAGAACTAACATTGTCTCGTTTTCATTGCAGAGAAGTGCAGCAATTAATATTGCCGCTGCTGTTCCAATTTTCACTGGTTCGAAAATCACTTTATATTCTTGCAGTGCATGCAATTCCTCCATCACTAATGACTCGTACTGTATATTTGTAGCAATTATGGGCGGCATATAATCGCTTTTTAGCCTCAACAAAGTGTTGTGAAGCATAGTGTTCTGACTAAATATTTTCTGAAATTGCTTTGGCTTAGATAAAGGCCAAAGTCTGCTTCCACTACCACCACACAATATTACAGGGCGCATTTAGTTAAGATATTAATTAAATAATTAATATCTTATACTGAGGGCAAAATACATGCAAGTTTTTGTTGTGGAATAGTTAATAAAGAAAGTAAATGTTGATTTAAAGTAATTGCTAATGAGAGTGATCATGTGTAGCGCCTTGCCCTTGCTGTGAATTTCTTCTATTTTGTAATTCCGCAACATGACCTTTTCTTTTATCACTTAATATTTCATTACCCTTATTTTGTTCTTCCTCAGGACTCTTTAGTATTTCATTACTCTTGCTAACTTCTTTATCATCCCCTTGTTTCTTTGGCCTTCTAGCGTTAAGCTCATCCCATGTGCCCACTAGTGAATCACGATTCCCATGATACGGCTTTAGCCTTTCTTCACCTTTAATAACATTAAAGTCACTTTTTGCTTCTTCCAAACATCCTTTCAGTTAGTGTTTCCACATGGTGTAGTAAGCATCACCATATTTTTTCTCATTTGCTACAAACAATAAAATTGGAGCCTTAAGTATGGTAGCTCCCATATCCATTAAATTTTTTACTGCCATTGCAGGAGTAAATAAAAGATAACCAATAGACTTTGCAATTGGGTTTTGTTCGCTTATTAAATGCTCCCCTAACTTTATAGGAAGAGAAGTCAACAATTTAGTACAAACTTTAGCTAAACTTGTAGCAAAAACGATAGGAACAGATGTAAGACTTTTATCTAGCTCTAGATTACCATTCTGATCTCTAATTTCTGAAAAATGGATGCTTAGCTTCTTGTAATCACTAGTGTATAATAATTCTCCATTTCTTCCTTTTTCATCAACAACTTCCTGAACTTTACCTTCTTTATTTTTTACCTCTTTAGTTAGCACAGAAGAATTAGTTAATTCAAATGGATATTGAGGATCCTTAGTTTTTTCAGCTTCAAAAATTGGCACGTGTTTTTTCAAATCCATTCTCGAAAAGCCTAATGGCTCAAAATATGACTTATGCAACTCATTTATCGGAATTTGCTAAAATAAGATCTATCATTATCTTTATCTTTGGTAACTAAAGATAATCTGAAACTTGGTTGTTCTCCATTCTCATCTTTTAGACCATACAAAAGTTTATAGGTTGGATTTTTATCTTTATCTAGTATAGCATTTCCATGCATATCCCTGTTTTCTATGATTTTAGCAGACTGTACAATTTGATCATAGTTTTTTGGATACTGGCATTTCCTTCCATCATACATCATTACCTTTCTAAGGTCTTCGACGTAAACTTGAGATTCAGGTGAAGTAAGCAGACCTTTTGCTTTAAGTGTAAGATCTATTGCTACCTTTTTTAATGCTTCAAACATATTGTCAAATCAAAACCGCTATAATGCTATAGTTCAATAATAAAACTAGTACACTAATAATATATTAACACAGCACCGGTGATTTTACAAGAAAATATGCCTGTAGAAGATAAAGATTGTAAAAGCGAGGGTTATATAAGTAATGCTTGATATGCATGTAATTGTAAAAATCCTCAAAGGTACGCTGTGTATATAATCTTCGCATACTATCTGCATTCCAAGAACTGCGTGCCAAGAAATGCAAAACAACAATACAATAAAAAATAAAAGCTCTAGAGGGTGATTAATAAATTTTTCACTAAAAGACAAAGAGCTATAGTATAAAATGTGCAAGAAAATGAATAGATAAACCAAGGAAACAGGAACAGTAAAATTACCGCAGAAACACGCTGAACCCACCAATGATGTACTGAATTTCCAGACTGACTCATATAAACATAAATAAAAAAGCCATAGTAGAAAGAAGTAGCGTTACTGTCAGCAGTATAGCACTCCTTGAAACGCCAGTAATTTCTAAATTAAGCCCAACATCCCACAATAAATGACGAATACCATTAAGAAAATGATATACAAAACTTATAAAACATAAGACATAAGCTAATTTAGCAACAGGAGTGAATAATAATGCATTTAAGTACCTTACTATAAGTAACTCAGGAAAGTAAACATGTAATATGAAATACCAAGAAAGTATCATTAATAAAAGGAATAGCAAGATACCAGTCAATCTATGCATAATAGAGAAAAAACTAGTAACTTGTACTTTATATATTTGTAAATGTGGAGAAATTACATACATAACATAAAATTCCGTTATCGGGAAATTAAAATAAAGTAGAAGTAAAGACAGCAGTATAGCACATAACAACACCATCATTAAAAATGGTAAATTATGTCCAAAGCCTAAGGAGGTAATCCAGCTGCAGATTCCCCTACTGCTACCTTGTTACGACTTCAACCCAGTGACCGATCCCACTTTAAATAACTCCCTCCTTGCGGTTAGGTCGTTACCTTCGAGTGAAACCAATTCCCATGGCGTGACGGGCAGTGTGTACAAGACACGAAACGTAGTACGTGTGTAGCCCACTCCATAAGGGCCATGATGACTTGACATCATCCCCACCTTCCTCCAGTTTATCACTGGCAGTTTCCTTAAAGTCCCCAGCATTACCTGATGGCAACTAAGGATGAGGGTTGCGCGCGTTGCGGGACTTAACCCAACATCTCACGACACGAGCTGACGACAGCCATGCAACACCTGTGTGAAACCCGGTCGAACCGACCCTATCCCTTCGAATAGGTATAATTTCCATGTCAAGGAGTGGTAAGGTTTTTCGCGTTGCATCGAATTAAACCACATGCTCCAACGCTTGTGCGGGTCCCCGCCAATTCCTTCGAGTTTTAATCTTGCGACCGTAGTCCCCAGGCGGAATGCTTAACGTGTTAGCTGTAATACAGAAAGTAAAACTTCCCATATTTAACATTCACCGTTTACAGGGTGGACTACCAGGGTATCTAATCCTGTTTGCTCCCCACGCCTTCGCGCCTCAGCGTCAGATTTGAACCAGATAGACGCCTTCGCCACTGGTAATTTCATAGCTGCCTTCAGACGGATGCGTGTCAAAAACTGGGATAACAGCTAACCTGACAACCGTCATCTCGCTACTTGTTAGCGGCTAAGAGATACCGTGACGGTATGACGGTTCGCGATGGCATGACGATAAGCCTCATCATCCCGCTACGTGTTAGCGCCGCGGCGGTATGACGATTCGCAGCGGCATGACGAGAAAGGGGCTGCTTGGATGATACCTTTTTTCTACTTAGTTTGGGTTATGCAAGAAGTCTATTCCTTCATAAGGAGAAGTAGTTAAAGGAATTTACTCTATTTCTCCCTCTTTTTTTATTATTTTTAATTTATAGTTAACGTAAAAGAGATATGCAAAAACTCTATTGATCCATAGTCTGCAAATTATTAATAACACTTACTTTAAAGAACCTCACTTTACGCTGATCTTTGAGCGCTCTTCTGTGGTATTTTGTAAGAGTATAACTTGTGAAATCGTCTTCCCTATAGATTAAAGAGTTACACTGCTTTATATGTGATGCTATCCACTCTGCATAGTCCTGATGATCGGTTGCAATGAATATTTCCCCTGTTATAAGTATTTTTTTTGCTAATAAATTTAAAAATTCCGTATTAATTAATCGTCTTTTATTGTGACTTCTTTTTGGCCATGGATCTGGAAAGAGAATAAAGAATCTTTCAACACTGTTATCAGGAAAATTTGCAATCAATTCTCTTGCATCTTCTGTCCACATTAAAATATTTTTTATGTTCTGTATTTCTATGTTTGTCAGCAAGCGAGAAACCCCCTTTAAGTAGGGCTCACGTCCTATAAATAATAGATCAGGTTCATTGAGCACCTGGTAAAGCATATTTTCACCGTTGCCAAAGCCTATTTCTACCCATATTCTTTTTTGTGAATTTACAATTTTCTCTATAGATTCCTTGCTGTTTTGAATAGAATATTTTTCCAATATTTCATCAACATCAGGTTTTAGCCTGGACCTTCTGGAGAACGATCTAATCCACTTGCTATTCTTAAATAGCATATTCTTGATACATATATAATTTTCTCGCTATATTTTATATAGCTTAAACAATTCTCGAAATGAGTTAATGAAAAATTACTTGT